>LDMZ01069377.1:95-11468 GCA_001455285.1 Sphaeromyxa zaharoni
GTTGATATTTGTTTGTTGTTTACCACACCAGCCAAATACTGAAGTATCTCTTGTTGCTGTTGCAATATTTGAATGATGTCCTTGTTGTTCATTGCCATTCGACTGCACCAATGTTGTAACCCAATCACAAAACACGTGTGAAGCAGTATGATAATATCTACGCATGCGTTGATAAGCTAATTGTTACAATACTCGGGAAGATCAATGATCGATTTTTTTCGACCATAGTAATGCTTCAACCTGATCGAAAGATGAAAAATTTGTCTTTTAGGATGTTCCTTCTTGGTTCATTTAAGATTACAATTTTGCTCTAAAATTCATATATACATAAAATAATTTATTAATATTTTTTTGTGTTAGTTTTTCTTGACCATTTCAATTTGATATATGAATTTCGCATATTGCAGCTTTTTAAAAGATTTTAATATTCTACCAGGTACCCAAAACTCAATTCAAAAATTTTCTGTGAATAAATTTCTAACGATCAAAACCTTTAGACACAAAATAATGGATTTTCTGAAAAATATGGAGAAATGTTAATATCCGTATCGCATGGATCCCATTTAATATATTGGGTCCTGGATTAAAAAAAGGGTACATTAAAATGTAGCGATGGGCAAATATATGATTTTGTTTAATTAATTTTTCATCTCGGTTAATTATCTTGTATGTATTAACGATTTGTGGAAGATCCAGCTTAAAAAAATGATTTGAAGTAAGCACTTTTGGAACGTTAGCAATAACCTTCAACAAGCCCACGGATTCTTTGTTAATCACCTATTCCTGAACAACTACGTTTTTGTCACCTTACGAGAACATAATTTTAATGGTAAAAACTATGATAAAAAAACAACCCCTATTTTTCATAAAGATGCTTAATCGACACTCAACGTTCTAATCCGAAAAATCTACCCCCAATAATGGAATCAGTTAAACAGGTTGAGATTATGCCCTCTGGTGTATTCAAATACATTTTGATATCCTTAGATGATGACGACGGTAAGCCCGTTAAGACATTCGTCAGAGGGCTCAAACTTTCTTATCATAGTTTATTCTTTTTGTTCTGAATCGGAAAATACTTAGGTGATATCTTTGATAGTGTGTTCGATGAATTGGCGGGCTTTGGTTACAAAGTGAGATGTATTGGGGGTGGCCGAATTAAACACGAACCCAAAGAGAAAACAATATTTGTTTATGGATATTCAATGGTAATGTTATTTGAGACAATTAATACATTTTTATTAGTCTTATGGACAAGCAAATCATCAAATAACAATCGATTTATTGAAGAAAGTTTATCCTGACTATAAATCGATTACATTTTCAAACGAGGGATATTGATTATCGCTTTTTAATGTTAGGTTTTTAAAACCGTTTGTCCTTTTTCTTAAATATTATTTTTGAGTAAAATAACCTTTTATTATTTATGTTACTCATTTTTGGAGTGACATTGTTTATCCAGAGACGAATATGATATTTTTATTTGTATATGTTTAGGAAAACGTTACTTGCTGGACGGAGATTCCTAACCTGTAGTGCTACAGGAATGTTTTGAATTCATAATAAATATATATCACATATACGGTTTAAGACAACAACGAATTTTATGAGTAAAAAGGGATAGGGAATCAGTACCATGAAAAATATCAATATCCTTATAGAACGATTACGAAATATATAATAAATTATCTTAAGTCCTGAAATGAAGTTTGCAACGAGATTTTGTTAATTTATCATCGATGGGTGTGTATAAGATGTTTTGGCAAAAAATTCTTTTCAATTGATCTTGAAAGTTATTGAAAAATAGCCCATCTAACAAAGAAGTGTTTCTAGTGTGAATTTACGCTTAACAAACTTCCCTAAAAGCATACTCTGAGAAGACGCAGGATTTTATTTTCCACATCCATGGAAAAATTTTAACATTTCTAACTTCACAAGCTAAGGAATTCCTTATTTGATTATTAACAACGATTTAAGTTTGTGGCATGCAGCTTCGATCCATTAGTGTTTTTTTACGTTTTAAACATGATCATAAGCAAGCTTTCTTAATTAATTGTTGTCAATGATATATTAATATTTTTTAACTATCTTTGTACACAAACTCTTCAGATTCAAATATGGTCTACGCTGTCTTTTGTTGCCTAA
Organism: Sphaeromyxa zaharoni; assembly: GCA_001455285.1. Taxonomy (NCBI): domain Eukaryota; kingdom Metazoa; phylum Cnidaria; class Myxozoa; order Bivalvulida; family Sphaeromyxidae; genus Sphaeromyxa; species Sphaeromyxa zaharoni. The sequence continues at coordinate 2,241 of LDMZ01069377.1, forward strand.
ATTTGTTTATAAGTTGTCACAAGGCTTTCTTCACAATAAAATGTAGGAAAATAGCACTGATAAACAATCTCAGTAAGTTTTTATTTTTTTTAATATTCAAATATAAATTCAATATAATATTTCCAATTTTAAGTTTCTCAGAAATATTGGTAAATATAAGAAAATTTTTCGAAGCACTATGTGTTAGACAAATAAATAATGAAAAATAAGAGGGTTGCGGATATTAGACAATTGCATCACTACTTCACTTTGGACATTATTTGTGATGAAACCTTTTTATTGTAGATGATACTTTCTCTTAAACCTTTTTGTTCCTATTTCCATGCCATATTAACTATCACCATGAAGTTTCTTTAGTATATTCAACTCCGTTCAAAATAATGTTGGTTAATTATTGTTATATTTTCATTTTCACTAGTCATGTTAGATTAGGATACGGTAAATGCTTTTTGACAATAAAATACAAAAAAATTTTGATCATCCTTAGAAATTCGGTAACAAACTAGTGTAGAAAGATATGTATGATTAATGTTAAACGGATGTTTCCCAGTGGGTCACAGAGTCTGAGGTGAACATCTTCAGTGTAAAACTGAGCTACATAGAACAAAGGTGTAATTCTATGTCGAGATAAGGGCTCTTATTTTAGATGTGTCTGTAAATATTTTGAGCGTCTGAATACCTCACACTGTATGTTTGCACGTAGGGTAGCTAAGGTATATATATTTTATATGAATCTTGCAACCTTGTATACTTCAAGTTTAAAACGATTGATACTAATCTATGCAAAAAGAATACTCTATTTTGAGATATAATAAAGATACATTTTTCAAAATGTGCTTAAGTAAACTTCCATGATTTTATAGGGCTGTTAAAAATGATGAATCGAGCTACGGAATTGTTTTACAGGGAATATCCTTGATTTATCTCTGTGGTGCATAGCCAGCGACAAAACGGGGCGTTGTCAGACTAAGGCGGGCGGTCAATGAACTCGGCTAATTTTATTATATTTAAAGTAGATATTTCATGTCTTCTAAATCTCTATTTACGAATTACATTCTGACCACTTTGGTCACGCCTGGGTACCACAATCTCCTTAAAAAATAATAAACTATGTATTTGATTTTTTCATTTTAATACTTTGCCTTATGATACGCGTTTAAATTAAATTGAAAATTCCAATCAAACAAATTTTCGGTATTTGTTTCCAAAACATAGGTCGAATATATACCGTTTTTGTTGATATAAAACCTCTTGGAATGTAAAAATGTCTTAGACCTAACGTATTTGAACAAAAATATTTTTATAGTTACATTTTATTCAAATAATTTTGGCTTGAGCAAGTTAGCAATGACGCAAGCATACATCATTCTTAGCCAAGAAAGGAAACAAAATCAGTTAGGCTTGATCTCTTAAATTTTGTGAATGTACGATGGGAGAGGTTAGACTAATTTATAACTGATGATAAAAAAGTTCTTCCTAGGAGAGCTAGAGTATAATACATATTTTGTTGACCAAGCGGTGCAGACCCAGTCTGCAACCGTCGGATATAAAGAAGCCCTATTGACCTTCCTTCTAGGGAACCATATAACCAATGGCTCACCGATTCTAAATCACCAAGAAAATCCACAAGTCACAATAAGCTTAAATCCTAATATATTCTTTATTATCGCCAATAACCGATATATCGAGCTCGGTTAGCTGTTTCACGATAATAATAACGTAAAATTACTCTTTTAATTGTTACCCTCCACTATTTTGGACTAGATTTGTATAAAAAATATTATCAAGGAATCACCCAAAATGCCATTAAATATTAAAGTATCAAATTAATAACAAATTTTAACCAATCAATTTCATCTCACGTAAAGAGACATACAAGAACACTCTCTCAACCCTAGAATAGTTAAGCATTGTTTTTTATGAATAATATTATTAAACTTTCCTCTTGGAGTAAATGAATACGAATAACTACTACTCTGGTTCAAAAACGTTACTGATATTAAAACGAAAAACTGGAAACAAAAATGGGCATATTTTTTATTTGTAGTATGGAGAAATAATAAAATTCCAATTTTATCTTCATTATAATATTTCGATTGATTTGACAGTAGTTATCATACAGAAAATAATTTAATCTGTAAAGTAAATTCCCTTTTATCTAAATAAGAATTTTGAGAGCTTTTTATTGATCGAACTTGTCGCTCGTTTCACAATAAATTATCACTATTTTTAAGGAGTATCGGTGCATTCTTAAGGGAAAATATTCCTAGAAAAAACCAAATGATAAAATCATGTAGTGATGAAAAATCTCCTGCAGAAAGAATCGCAGCTCACAAAAAAAGGTTGTTAAAGTACACTGGACCATTCGTATCTTTTCCAATATTCTCTAGTCCCCAATGCTGGATATATCAGAGGTAGTTTGATATATAAATTTCAATTGATAAAAATTTTGTATAATATTCATTAAGGCACCTAAAGAGGCTGCTGTAAAGGCTTATGAATCTTTATATCTTTGAAAAGAAATTAGAATAAACCGATAAACAGAGATAAAATTAAGCGATCTGACGTACATAATATATTCACCACGAAACAAATTTTCGAACACTAACCCATTACGCTTTATCATTTGAAAGACACTACCTCAAACCGTTTCAACTGGGCTATTACTCACTTAAATTGAAAGTACAGCACTTCAAACAAAAATGAGAAACCACTAGACACCATCTTTATTCCGAAATATACCGACAGACTAATACGGAAACTTATTACCAATGACATCTGAAGATACACCGGATACAGTTTTTTTCACTGTATATCACAGGGATCATGTGCATGGAGAATTTAAAAATGGAGTGAACTCCTCGGTCGAGTTGTTAGAACATATGATTTCAAATTGTGTATCAATCTTCATTCATTTAAGTGATGGTTACATTTGGGAAAATGGGCCGCCTTGTATATTTGAAAAGTCTAACAATGGTAGAAATATAATTTTTTTGGGATAGTATTAGGAATCCCTTGTATTGGTGGCAAATGTAACTTTGGAATATGTTTAGATGATGAATGGTTTGTTTTATACATTCTATTGGAGATTTCTCGTAAGTATAAAAATTACTGCATCGAGTAGTGGTTATTATGTGTTTATAATATTTTCTTAGATGCTTTGATTTCGAGGGTTCGTTTATTCTGATTGAATCCGCAGATGTATTGGAAGGTTGGATCTCACCTGAAGTTTCACATAATAGGGTGAGCTTTTATAATTTCCTTGAAAAATTTTGACCGGTTTGTTTTATCAAACATTGAAGGGCATGACCCATTTACGTTTCGTTAAAAAATTATGTGAGATTCGTGTTTCTGATTCATAATTTTGTGATGATAATTTTGACATCCAGTTATTCATTGCAGTATTTATGGGATATATTACTCAAGAGTCGTGTACTATTGAGTATGAATAAACCTTTGTTGTTTTACGTAACACCCAATAAGTCCTGATAATTTCAGCAGGCGTGTGTTTCTTCGAATAACAAAAATATCGGTTACAGTTTTTGACGTTTCTTGTATGGCATATTGTAGTGAATATGATTTTCCAAAAATATTCAAGAGATACTTCTTTATCTAATGATATTATTGTAACAAATGAAATCAAAACTTTTATTTGATTTTAATCAACAGTAATGATAATACTACATCAGTTGTACCATAACATAGGTCTGATTATGGTAGAACCGATGTATATCGCAGCATGGTTGATGCTTAAAAGTATTTAAGGATGGAATATCTTATATCATTCGGATTTTGTATGATTAATATTCTTGACAATCGTAGGGGATATGATAGACTGCTTGTTTGAAATCGGTTCCTTTGTTTTTCAAAGACGTGAAAAATTGTCTAAAATTTCACGTATATGAAACAACTGCATTTGATAAAAGGAAACAAGCGAACCCTGCAAAGATTCCATGATGTTTAACTTCGTTTCCTGAAGTTGAAAAAATGCAGATGTTTTGATCATGCCGTGGTATGTAAGGGGCGCAGAAATAAGTTAGTAATTATGAGAACTTTAAAATCTCTATGATAAACCTTCAATTTAAAAGATGTTAAGCCTTTCATTAATTGTACATGTAAAACCATGTTGTATGAAACAAATCGGCCAAAAAGATAAATTAAATTTTGTATTTGACGTTGTTAGTCATGAACATTTGCCAGTTGTGATTAATGAAAAGGTTTGTCTACCTAAACGTAGGTTATGAAATTAAGAAAATGAAATATTATGAAATGATAATTATTAAAACAAAATTTGGTAATAGGTGAAATATACCGTATATATGTTGTTTCGAAGGAAAACTCAACTAGTGATGTTTCGCTTTAAGAAATACTTACAATTTGATGTTATTTTCCAAAATTATCCATTCTGGTATGAACTACTTTATTCTATATAGAATTTGTCTGATTTTTGTCAAAATTTTACGGCTTTTTGACGGAAAATTCAATCATAACATGGAAATTGACAAGGATGATGCTGCTCTGTTAGTGCTGTAAAAATGATGACTGTACTTGTAATATGGCATTGAATTATACATGGGCATATACAGTGCATTGAAGAATGCATATGGATAAAATTTTGTTTGAAATTGGTACCCCCAAAATGTTAGATCAAAATACGTTCTGCTATTATATGATTTGAAAACTAAGTTTTTATATTAAAGATATGATATAATATTATTATATAATTCAGGAAACTATTCTGATAAAATTCTAGGAATATTATAAAACATTAACTTTATATTTAAATATTTTTCATATAGATAATCTGTTTATCTTAGTGTTCACATACTTTTTTTCATTCTTAATTTCATTAAAACTGGAACAACTACAGACCAAATGTACAATAGGCTGGCTCGTGTTTCCCAGCAATATGTTCGATTATACTTGCACTTATAAGGGCTTCAAAAATTATGTTGTTTATTTGCCCTTTCTGTTCTGAAATATGTTTATAACAACTCAAAATATGGCGTTTAATCTGTTGGAAATTACCTTTTATTTATGTTTTGTTATCTACTCCAACATCCGACCTATTGGTATATCTCTTTGTTATTCCCACTATACTACGTGGTCAACAATTTGATCTATACGGTCATTTAAGGCTCAAATTGAACAGCTTACGTTGGAAGTTGAATGCAAGATATATGAAGTTTTTACTGTTAGAAACCGCGTAGTCTCTTAATTTTTTCAATGAAAACGAAATCGCCCCAATGTCCAATTTAGTTAAATGGCTTTAGGTTAAAGTAAATAAATAAGCTGATAGAAAAAATATTTAGAAGGATTGATGATTCATTTATTTTTAAAAATGTATTAAAATATAATAGGTTTGATGGACCTGCAATATATGTTATTTTTACAAAAATGATTATAAATTTTACCATGATTTAGGCAAGATCAAGAACCATTATTGTAGACAGTACCTTAGCGGATGATGTAATTTTTGAGTAACAAGGTATAAGTGTATATAAACCATGTAACTAATTTTTACACAGATGTATTATACCTCTAACCTTTTATATTATTTTGACCAAAACCTAAAAGTTTAGTGATATAAACTTTTATGTCAAATAAAAATAAAAATTTTCACATCTTTAATTGAAATCTGGTTAATTTTGAGTTTATATTTCAACGTGTGTTGTGTTCTTAGTTGTATTTGACAAAATATTTTTCCTTCCCTACACCAAGTTACAAAATTGGAATAATTTTTATTTGTGAGGTTTAAATACGTCATTCGGCAGTATAGGTGCTAAATAATACATTTACTAGCGTTGAAGAATATACTTTTTATGAAGCAATATTAAGAATAATTTTATCAGTGATTTCTTGTTCCTTTACATTAATTTAAAGTAATATTTTTTTAATTAGTTTTAAAATATTAGAATATTTGTATGTGCTCCTATTAGATTGGTAACATTTTTTTAGGTTTTTATTTCAGAAGGACAAGTAAAAGTTATTACTCCATCCGATGGATTTCCTACCTCTGACAATGTGAAATTGAGCAAAGCGTTAGATCATGTGTTTAATGAATTAAAGTTCAATAAATTGTCTTATGATATTACAAATTGTATTTATGTTAAAACGGAAAAGTATGTTTTTGTTTTTTAAGCTATTAACATTCTAGATTCAGGAATAATCATTATTTGAATATTCATCGCTCTGTTCTCTATTTACCTCCAGTTTTATATGAACTTCTTTCTACCAAGCCTCAAATTGTTTCTACTGCTATACATGAGTTCTGTTCTGAAAAGAACGGTAATTTAACCACAATTAATTATTTTTTTAATTTTAATTTGATCATCTATTCATTGTTGTTGTATCCTGATTTATTTTATTCTCATTAGACAGCAAGAACAGTAACCGTGAAATAATTTATTTTAACAGTTCAAACCTTATTAAATCGAGTGTGTATATTTATTTTTATATTTCTCATGTTTTCAGATCAAATTTACTAAAAGTCTTTTTTCTCAACTTTGCTTCTATGAATATCATCCTCCCAAACGTTCCTCTTGGAACTATTTTCAGCATCCTAAAGAAGATCACCAAAAATATTCCCTTGGTTACAGACTTGTAATTATTAAAAACTAGGTTCCGTCATCAGTTTTAGACCCTCGGGTTTGATATTATTCTAAAAAAATTTAATTCCCTCTCATCGATGCCTAATTCTTCGAAAGGTTTGGAAACTGAAAATTACATGAAGAAATTGAAGAATATTGGTTATTTCAAGGTAATTTTAGCGATATTTTAAGTTTTTTTTCTTTAAAAGCTTTGAATTATAAGGGGATTTTTACTTCATTATTCATTTTTAGGTTAAATTGTCAAGTATTTTTTAATTTTCCTTATTTTTTTCATGTTAAAAAATAGAACTAGCTTTTTGATTTGATAAACATATTGAATTCGAAAATCAAATATTTTAAGAACTAAAATGCTTATCCATCATTCTTATTAAACCTATAAAAATGGAGAATGTGCTGAAACTGTACTAGTTTATACTTCATGTTTTTACTATATTACAATAAGATCACTTATATTTTGGTGAAAAAATGTTATAATTGGTAAAAAAAATCATTTTTCGGAGTTTTATTTGAACTGGAACTCATGCCATTAAATTTATCTAAGATTCTTAATATCGTTAGTATTCCATTTTTCGCTTTTGCTAATAAATTCTTACATTAAGGTTTTACTATTTAAATTTATTGTAAAAACAAAGATTTTCATATCTGTTCAAATTCTCTTCCCTATTCGTATTATCTTCCTTTTGTATACTTTCTGTCTTTGAAAAAATCAATCCTTGGTATTTGAGTTAACCTCAGCGAAATTTTCTAACTCGTTTTATCTTATTAAGTAGAAAATTTCTAGTTGATTAAAATATAATTCTCATTTTTGTTTCCTTTGCCGTTTTTTCGAAATTAAAATTTTATTTAGTCGTATTATTATTCTCAGAAATATTCCCTGTCCATATAATCACATGCTTTGTATAAATATTTTCATATAATTAATAGATGTTGCCCAATTTTTTCATTCAATCGGTCAAAACCTTAAATATATTTGATAGTTTTGTTATTCTAAAACTTTTTACGATTTTTACATCCCAGAGATTTATTTGTTCACCTTATTTTCTAAATACTTGTTTCATCATTTTTTTCCTTTTGAGATAAATTTGTTTAATATAAATCATATTGACTTTTAATGTATCTTGTTATATATTCATCCTAGGATTCATTATTATACAAATATATCAATACAATTTAATCCATTTTTGATAGGGCCTTTTTTATTTTTTGTTCCGGCAAGAGCTAACGTAAAGCAATCCAAATATTATATCCTTTAATTCTGGCTTCCCATTTTGCACTTTCGTGGATAATATTTATAAAAGAATCACTTTATAGGAAATAATCTGACTTTCTCATAGTTATAGATGTCGGATAAGCTTAATTTCTTTTAATTATAAACAAAGTCATTTTTAATCTGTTGTTCTAGATAAGAATTTCAAATTTATGATTTCGTTTATGGCCGTTCGTTCAAACAACAGAAATTTAGATTCACATAGACGAATATGCTATCTCTGTAATTTAAAAACCGATTACCTCATTTCATCCGCTTATTGTGTAGCAATAACATGTAAATGACTAGTTTTTCTTCTTTTCTCGTAAATTAATAAATTATTTTAGTATCAAAATTTTTAATAGAACAAATTTTTGCATCAATGATTAGGTTGCTTAAACTTCTGATGAAGACTAATTCTTCTTTACTGAAAAAGTTTAAATTAATAAGTACTTTATGCCCATTCAAAAATTTAAGAACCATGATTTTATTTGTTCAAACTTGACGAAAATCTGGACTCGTGTGAAGAAATTTAAACGAACACAAAATGCGTCATCCTTGATTTTTTATCACATCAGATTAATTCAATTTTCTTGATTTTAATCTATTAAACCTTTTTGAATTAATCAAAAAAGTTTTTATATTCTAAACTAACTTCTTTTTATCCATGTTGATTTTTTATGCTTTTTTTTAGAAAAGCACACTCCTCATAGTAATTCACTCCCATCAGTTTTAAAAAAACTTTGATAGTTTTAATTTATAAGGAAATTATTTACAGTTACAGTTATTGTTAATGCCGGTTAACATGATTGATCCAAGGTGGTATAGAACGTTGATCCAGATTTTTTTTATTGTTTCATTTTTTATTTCAATTTAACGCCGTGTTTACCGTGGTTTAAGATAGTTGTAATATTATTTGTAGTGCTCTCAATGAGATATGTTTTCCATCCCATTTAATATGAAGGAATCCCTTTGCCAAGTGTTAGCCTGTAAAAATTACGAGTTTAAATATATTAAAGTAATTCTAAATGGTATCGTAAGACTAGATTAAAAAGTGAGAGCACTTTATTAAAAATTTTTTAATGAATTAAGTACTTAAATTAAGGTTAGCGTAATAATAATGATTATAAATTTTGAAAGTAAACTTGAAATATAAAATATGATAGGATATTTAGTTGTTTTGTTCGACATATAAAACGAATTTTTCAATATATATTTGATAAATATATGAAAAATTGTAGTTACGTATTCGAAAAATAAGCATAAATAATTCTTTTGTAAAAATTTGTACTCCAAACAGCTTTTGTTATTCGACCCTTAACCATATTATTTCTTTCCGAGTTTTTATAACTTTCTCATCATTCTATAATA
>LDMZ01069379.1:0-17384 GCA_001455285.1 Sphaeromyxa zaharoni
TGGGTCTGCAGTTAGTTTCTTTTGGAGTACCTCCGTGGCTCCAAAAAGAAACGCCACAATATACTATTTTGTGAAGTAATATTCCATTTTTTTCAAATATATATACTTATAACAATTGAAGGTCAAATGATAAGCAAAAATTTTAATTATATGCTTAGAATATGAACTCCTGACTAAAAAATTTCATTTTTTTAATTCTAAAGAATTTTTTATTCAAATTATTTTTCAGATTTAAGCAGAGAGTTTCAAAAATCCTATATTCTATAATATCGGATAATCATTTCCATCTTTTCAGTGAGCTAATGGTATGGTTTTTGAGCTAAAAATTATTTAAATATTCCTTATAAATATCGATATATTTACATTCTTACATGTTTCAATTATTGAAAAAAATAAATCCCAATATTTTATTCAATTAATATAAATATGTTCAATGCTGTAAGCTTCGTTCTTACTTCTCTGGGTTATATTTGGCTTAGTTCTTTTTATTATTAACACAATATAAATCTTCGAAAGTTACTTTTAAATAGGTGGAGTTTTGCTTTGTCGGAAAAATAAAATATTATAAGACTTTTTGGTTCTGGTAATTTACATTTTTATCTTGTTATTTAACTTTAATTTTTATGTTTTTACAACTTTAAATGTTTTCAATTTGAAAATTTTTGTTTTAAATATAATCCCATATACATTATGATTTTCGTTTTATTATTTTTTTTGGATATATGTGGTTTCTTTCGCGGTAAAATAAGTTAGTGATTATTTCGTAATAAATGAAAATAAAATTCCTGATTCGAGTTTTTGGTAAACATTTATAATCTCAAAGTGTATTCAATAGATTTTTTTAGTGACTTTAAAACTAGTTAAAATGTTTTTAAATTTAGAAAAATAGTGATTATTGAGACTTAATAAAACTAAATAGGGTCCTCTTTTCAGTCTGAAAAGAAGTTTTAACATGGGAAACCAAAAACGTATGCTCTCCTTTTTGGCTGAGTTGTAATTATATGGAGTTTATAGGGTATAAATATAATAAATTATTCCCTTAAACGGTTCTGTTCACGATTTATTTTTATGATGTAAAGTGACTGATTTGGAGTAAATATTTATTAAACAGATATCCCTAAAAAATTACTACCTTTCTTGATTTATTTAGATATATAAGAAGTCTTTCTAAACATTATTTTAATTCAATGTAAGTTAATCCGTTTACAGTATACCTGTGATTTATTCATTTTTCTTAAAATAAAATACTGTCCCCAGTATATTAAATATTGCTTGTAACGATTTTGATATTATCAGAAAATAATAAGATGTGCAGATGAGTAGTTTTATTTAACAGATATATGTAATTTCCGAGTTTTAATTTTATAGGACGATATTAGATTAATTTTTCTCATTTTTTTGTAATCTTTTTTAACATTGCAAGTGTATATATTTATTGGTAATTTCAAGGAATATGTTGAAATATTGTACATAATAAATAAAAAAATGAAACTACTGGTAAATAAGTAAGGTTAGGAAAACTAGCAACTTATCCACGTTGTACAAATAAAAAAAGATGACATACAAAAATTACCGACATTTAAGTTGGTATCTCAACAGAATAGTTAGAATAGTAATCACAGGAATAAAATAAAGAATTAAGAGAGCATCAAGAACTATATATCGTATACCAAAATGGCCCTTTTTTATTTTATATTCCTACATGAAAGTATATATAATGGAGGATTTGAAGGATGATTTGTTTGGATCATATCGGACGGAATTAGCTAAAATTTGTCGTCATAAATTTTGAAATATAAACATTTTAATCGATTAAGAAAGTAACTTCTGCCAAGTAGGAGGTAATATATTAGATAACAGAATGTTACCTAAAATATACAAACTGATTGAGTTAATTTCTTAACTTGATAGTCTTGAATCAAGAAAAAGAAGTTTTAATACTTGTAAGAAAAAATAATTCAACAAATATTCATAAAAATACGAAAAAATCGGTTATCAAAGGACAAAAGCGACTTTCTGATAAATGATTACAGTATATGTATCTATCTAAAAATATTAAAGTTCTTTCTTAGCAGTCAAACATCTAAAGGGACAATATTTTGTTTGAAGTTGTTATTAAATCTAAAATTTTCTGTGTAAAAAACTGCAAAAATTTAATGTACAGTTATGAAATTAAGGTCATTTATTGATACCTCGATTTATGATAAAAAGTTTTTATTTAGAAAATATATCATGAAAAAAATTAAGGCAATATTGCTTATAAGCCGTTATAGGTAATAAAATTAAGAAAATATCTAAATTTTTCGATTAATATGAAGGTTGATACATTTAATTAAAATTTAATTATTTAGTAAAAATACATAATACCAACTATAGGATTTTATATATAAAACTTTCGATAAACAAATGAAAAATTATTATCGTGCAAAAGTTAAGTCCTGACAATATTAATCTTTTTTTCATACGGATTCCGAATAATAGGGTTTTTTCAAATGAAAGAAAAAACGAGGTGGGTGGCGAAGAGAAAAATTCACATTTTACTTTTGTTTATTTTTAAAAAATATATATATATTTTTTTAACAAAAGATTTGACAATCGAGTTCTGTACTCACCACAGAACTAGGTGTTTAAAACCCTTCTTGATTGTTTCCATAAATCTCTCTATGCGCAACTACCGTGGAATAAGTCCTTTGGCCCAGGTCCCGACAGTGTTATAAACTGTAATCTGCAAAATTTTTATCAAGGAGAAACCTATACATTAGTCTTATAAATCTAGATTATTTTTTTCTGACCAAGTGTTATTAGAGGCTTTAATGTATATACCGGAGATAAAACAGCTAGTAGCTTAGTTTTAGTAAAGAACAACGTTTAAATAAATTAATTAAATCCGAGTTTATGCAAGGTGATACTGTATCAGTTCTATTACTTATTGTAGACTAATTTATATAAAACAAATACATGCTACCACAATGTTAATGCATACACATTTTGACACATGTTTATTTGGTTAAACTATTGTTTGGAAACATGAAGGATCGTTGCCATCGATTTGAATAGTAACATCTTGTATTAAAATACAACGATAAATTCTTATAATCTATCCGATCATCTAATATAAAAAAAACATAAGATCGATTTGCACAATTCGATTGAATTGAAAATTAAATTTCGGCTTTAACTACAAAATATTTTCATGAAAAATGGGAGGGCCTACAATGAACAGTAAATAAAGATAAGGTTGAATTTTTGTTAAAAAAAATGGAACCAAACATATTATTGCTAAATAATCTTTTGTTGTGAGACTCTCTTGTTATTGTTGAAATAAATTGGGAATAAAATAAAAAGTTGCATTTCATAAACTAAAGCTTTTATACAATATAAAAATTTTAAGGAAGAGTTTATTTGATAACTTTTGTGATTTTTGCAATTATCTGGCAAAAGTTCCTAAACAAGGTTATCATAAATGAAATTTACAGTATATCATAGTATAACCGTCTATTGTATTTTCGGTATCACTTTGACTTAAAGCCTAAATGTGTCTTTAATTTTTGCAAGTAAAAAATCTAAAATAATGCTGATATATCAAAAACTACACAAATTTATTTTTCTATTTTTCATTACATCTCTCAACAAATTAAAAACTATTATCACACAGAATATTAGCCAAGCATATTCTATTAATATGAAATTATTTTAGATTTTCCAAGCCATAAAATTAAGATCGATAAAATGTTAACAGTGAAATAGATATCTAGTGTTTTCGCAACACTCTTTAGTTCACTCCTATCGCATTTGTTTAATTTGAAAATCTACATTAAAATCTTTACATTTCCCGGTTTAAGCTTTTTTTGACTGAGTCTGATATCAAAATATTATTTTTCCATTATAAGAGTCACCTTATCTACGGTTTGTGTTATGTGTCAGATGGACATAAAAAAATAATCAGTTTGCTGTAGTGCAAGACACGGATGTTTAAATCTACACGTAATACCAAATGATAACCTCCGAGGTAATGATCGAGAAATGTTGGAACTTAAAGGCTAAGGTATATGCGATGAGATCTCATTGATTAAATAATTCTATCCCAATTTCTGGTACATAAATACAGTCGAACATCGATATAAGGCGCTAGTTGGGGTCAAAAAAAATTCAACTGCGTTGTATCTGATTGACCTTATACCGATTCAATTTGTTAATTTTTACTCAAATTTGACTTAAATTTTTAAATACATAGATTTTTGGGATCCAAAACACTATTGCGCTTTACCGATGTTTACCTGTATATTTTTAATTGAATATCGGAATAAACCAGTAAATTATTAAAATTTTTTAATTTCACTTTATTGTATCCATCGCTATTGCATCAATGTTCCAAGTGAATAATTTTCGCTATAAAAATTGCTAAAACTTGTCCATCCTTACCATAGAACATGAAATTGTTGATTATTAAAAAGCAATTTACGTGCAATAAAATCCTATATGAAAGGCTATGATATTTAAATAAATAAATAATATTAGAATTTGATAGATCTAAATAGAAGTTTGATCAGATTCAAACATTCGGCAGGCATCACCATCTCGTTCCAAAAACCCAGACAGTCAGTGAAGATTGGTTATCACCAATGATCCAAAAACATAATTTAATGTAGATATCCGCCTTTATTCTAATGGGATTAACAAATTCAAGAGTTTATTAACAAACAAAAATTTTTACATTAAATCCAGTTCAGTTTTTCAAAAATAGCACACGAGATTAATTCTGTGATAATAATAATAATAAAAGACTAACTCAAGTTATGTATAACATCTTACAGGATATAGAAACTATTTAGGAGGTCTACAAATTTAATCAAGGCGTATCATGTTCGATATAATTTATTTTTAAAAAATAGGGAGTAAAAATTTTTCTAAATCACTAGACTTGTACTACTAAATAAATTTTTTGATTAATGATAAATACTTAATCAGTTTTTAATAAACTATATTTTTTCTTGACAAATAACAAGGAGGTAATAAATGAAACGGATCCTAAACAGATAAAATCAAATATAACAACGAATACCGCAAATAATAGTGAGTATATAGGCTATAGTAAGTGAAAAACAAAAATAAAACGTTGTTTGGAAGAAACCCGTTATCCTATAGGGTTTATTAGGAAAAAATATGAAAAACGTAGTTTTGTAAAGAAAATAGTAAATGAAATACAGGAAGGAGTATAATCCGGTATATCCACCGTATGAAAAACTAGCCCATTGCCTTGAATTATATATTGGATAAAAATATTTTACCATCGATAGTCTTCTGTGTTAAGTAGGAGATCTGTAGAGATAATTGATATGCTAACGAGAGATAAAATCATTATTATATAGACAATGGGTAAGGAGGAATAGAACAACGTAGGATTCATACTCCACATTGATGAAAACAAGTAATGTCTATAAAAATAGTTAAAAAACAAAGCATAAAACAGTTCAAGAAATATTAATACAAAAGGAATAAGGGCAAATATAAATGTTCCAACGTAGAAGTCCTTTATACTAAATGATAAAAAAAGGAAAAATATTTGTACATAATTTTTCTAGGAATGGATCTTGGAATAGGTGAAACACTTTGTGGAAGCTTTGCATTTTGAAAAATTTTGTTAGCAACGAAAGTTCCAAGTAAATGAACAGGAAGTAAGCAGATCATAACAGCTACTATAGCAAACTATTTACCATCACAAAAATACTAAATGAAGTTACAAATTCATTTACTTCTAGATGTCTTGACGTACCAGAAATACGAGATATAATACTTACATATATGACCGACAGGAAAAGTAGGTATGGAAAAATCATATATGAAAAAACCGAATTGCACAGTATCTTTGAGTCTAATTTGAATATAGCGATAAAATTTATGTGTTAATAACAAGGTTACCAATAATAGATGTATAAATAAATTAATTAGATACAGTAAAAATAAATACTTCACCATACCAACAAAAGGTAATCCCAGTAAGAAAAATTCTAAGGTTTTACCAAAAATCACATCTATCGATGCAAGAGAATTTACACGTATAAGGAATAGATTAACAAATAGACAGAATTTGTTTAGAAAAGAATTGGAACAACTAGAAAAGTAAGAAAAAAACCATGAATGATTGAGTGGAAAAATAATCACATCGCAGAAAATTAATCAGGTAGTGTATTCCTGATATGAAGTGATACCAAATGAATTTTATGAATGATTTTTATAGCGTGGTATGAACCATGAATTTTCAAATCAACAGGGATTGTATTCAACCTCGAAATCGGTGAAGAGATAGCAGACTAATGTCAATCAATCTGTACAATCATGCAACTTTAAACAATTTAGAATATAATTAATTTGTCAAGTTTAATCATGTTTCATTTCTAATAACATAAATCTTTACTAGCCTTACCATCGAAAGCATTAATTGTGGAAAAAATCACAGACGTTGATAGAACACCCTTAACATATAAGGCTGTGGATGGTAATTCTTTTTCGAGGGAATATCATGGAAGAACTGAATAGAACATAAAAAATAGGTAGTAATGAAATATTTTGAATGATTTTGTAAACGAAATTAAACCGAATTTAAAAAAAGAGGACTTAAATGCAGCTTTAAGGAGCACCATTAATAAATTATTATGGAAATAATTTATGTTAAAAAATTAAATGTTATTTGTTCATAAATTATACCTGGGTTTGAACAAAAGAATTCTATCATAAACATAAATCACAAAAGCTACATTCAAAATTTAATACAAATGAAAGTTTAATGAATGGTGAAAAGATAAGGAAAATGCATAAAAATATTTTTGAATTTATTCAATATATTCAGTTCTTATAAATTCATTCAAAAATTG
This sequence comes from Sphaeromyxa zaharoni, assembly GCA_001455285.1. Classification (NCBI taxonomy): domain Eukaryota; kingdom Metazoa; phylum Cnidaria; class Myxozoa; order Bivalvulida; family Sphaeromyxidae; genus Sphaeromyxa; species Sphaeromyxa zaharoni. Next base: position 6,873 of record LDMZ01069379.1, read on the forward strand.
CAAAAAACTTAATATTCTTTTTAATAAAATTAAATTAGTATATCAAAATTCAGACATAACCATTCTATTCTAATACCTTTTTATTTAAAAATATAATAAAACTCTCTGATTATTAAATATATCTTTTTATTCAGATCGTGTTCATTGCAAATATTTTTCCCTTAACACAAAAGAACTTTGTGTCATGCATACCAAATGAAATTTAAAAATTGAGGTGAATTACGTGTTATTTTTATCAATTGACTTTTTATAATATATAACTGATCATTAATATTTTGGAAAGTATTTAAAAAATAGTTTTTTTAGATACGGACGAAAAAACCTTTACAACTCCTTATGACTTTGGAGACGGTTCAGTAAGATGGGACTTATCTCCAGCCCGCATTCGCGTCAGGCTAGGCGCCAGTCAAACCTCCCAGGGTACTTGACAGGCAGTATGGGGTTCTCACTCACTAAAACAACCCCCATTACCTACCCTTTTGCTAGGGCTACGCTACCTGATTAGGCCTTCGTTCAATGATTTAAAAAATAGTTAAGCGAAATTTAATACTTGGAATGATATAATGTAAGAACCTGATTTAAGGTAATTTCATACTCTGGTATTGCCACGTGTAACTTTCAGAACTGATGGGCTTTTGGTCGGATAATAGTTTCGGTTATTCTTTAAAGTATGTGTTTAAATTTAAATATTTTAGATGTTCATCGAATGAATTTATAACGTTATAAAAGTCTCAAAATAATTTTGTAGTCCATTCCTACATATATATATATATATATATGAAATAGTAAATTATAATAATTGTAAATGAAAATAAAAAGGTTCAATCTGAAAGTTCCACATGAAACAAAAGAAAATTGTAAGAAATAATTGGAAAAGTACCCAAATTTCCAAATAAACTAAAAACTTCCGGTGAAATAAAAATATAACGTGTAGGAAAATAAATTAAAAAAACACTAATGAGGATTGTTTATCTCGAACTGAGAAGTATCAAACCGAATAGTTCTTAATTCCCCAAAACAAGATGAAGAAAAATAGTCTTAGATTATAACTCGTATTAACCCAAAATTCTTAGAGTAGCTAGTAAGCTAAGAATATTATATAAAATATATGGATTTGAACAATATTTATTTTAAAAATGAAACGATATATAAATTGACAGATCAGATTATGAAGAGGTAACCTATGCAACAAGAATTAGTCATAAACCAAAATTGAAAAATATTTGTTCTGGGGCATTAAAAGATAAGAAAAAAATTGATGACAATTAAAAATAATTTTTTTAGGTATGTTATTGCGAAAGCACCGGTCAAAATTTTGAAAATAGATTTCGATAATTTTTTTAAAATAAGGTGTGATGTGAAAAATCTATCAACGCTCTCTGATTTAAAAGTTATCGAGGATCGGTATATTAGGTGGTTTCAAAACCATTAAAGATTACATTAATTTTATTTATTAAAAAATATGAGTGAGAATTTAACTTATCTAAGTATACTAAAATATCCAAATCTTCTTATTAATGAAATTTTAAGCCAATTAAGAATTATCACGGTTTACAATAGATAATTTTGTAAAAAATAAAAATTAATCGAGGATTCATTTTCAATTTATGAAACAAAAATAATATTAAAAAGAATATAACGATTCTATCGCAGGTTGAAATTTTTTGTTGCAATTTGATATTATAGAAGAAATTTATTCCATTTATCAAAAAATTAATAACCCAAGAGGTAGCAACTATAGCAATATGGCACTAGTAAGACAGAAATAAAAAGATTATATATGATAACTGGATAATATATCTATATCCCTTAACGATATCGAAAGCGAATAGAATATCTTTTACGTTTTGTTAAGCAAAGATTAGTATATTAAAATATCTGTTTGAAAACTAATAATTTAATTAATTAATTATTTTTATAAAAATTCCGAAAATTCAAAGCAGATTCGTCACTCCAGCTAAAGGGTATACAGAATTATTAAGGTTGAAAATAAATGTTTTATAAAGACCAAAGGAAATTTAAATTAGTTTAAAACCAAATTCATAAAATTATAAATCATGCAGGATACATAACTACGGTATCAAATAATTATAAAGTAAGAATAAATTTACAAACTTGAAAATCTGAGTAATTTCTTGACATTTGATGACTCACTGCTAATTCTTTAAAACTACTTTAAGAAATGTTTTTTCATATTATTTTAACTTATATTTTTTTTATACATAATAAAGTTTTAGAATTTTAAACTATCATTAAAAAAACGCAAACTATATTCTTTTCTTTATTTTTGTCTATTTTCAGTGTACCAAATGGCATGACAATATATAAATATATTTTATTTTATTGAAAAAATATTTTAAGTAGAAATCCAGGATCAAATAAATTAATCATATAAACAGACATGAATTCTATTTTTTTATTGCTTAAAACCACTTCATACGTTTGTATTTAAATAATATATCTAATTCAAAATTTAAATATGACTAGAAAGCAATTAGCGATTATTTGAATGTTTAAATTTTCGTCAAAGATCCTATTCATGTTTGGAATTTCCTAAAAGTAAAATTTTAGAATTTTTAAAAATACACTTCTTAATAACATATTAAAAATATGAATTGATCAAAATTTTTGCGTTAATATTTCCATAGATATCCTGTCCCTATGATAAAAAATATACTAAACAGGTTAAGGATCATTTTCGGTATTATTAATATATTTGATATGACTAAATAAATTTTCAAAATATTAATGTTAAGAATTCAAGTAGTCTTAAAAAATCAAATGGGAAAAATGTTAAAAAATATTTAAATTCCTTAAAGAAAAAATCAGTTATTTGTTGAATAACTCTGATATCCTTATATTCCAAAAATATCAAATAAGTTTACTCCATGAAATAAATATAATTTAAAATGACTTAAAAAATATTTCTTACTATCAGCATTTTTGTAGCAGTATACACATGTTATGTAACGTTATATATGTTAAAATTGTAGCCTATGTGCGTTATCATTGATATACCAATATTGATATAAATTCTGGAATCATGGCCACAATCTTTTGATGTGCTTGAAAATAATGGTTATATAAATTTTTTCTTCCATGTTACACCTTTTAAAAACAACGTTTTGATGTAATAACTATATGTTCCCAGTCTAATTTTCAACATTTAACAGTTTTAATTTATATTCTTAAATAGCTAAATATCTTTGCAAGTTGATATTGGGAATATTACTTAAATTTTTAAATATTTTTGATCATAGAAAAAATTATTAAATTAGATAATATTTTTCAACGAATTATGTACAGATATAAAAAAAGACTCGATTAATAAACTATAAGTATATTATAACATTTACAATTATATTCTTTTCCTCTTACACAGTTAAAAAATATAGAAAATCAATAATCTAAGTTTTTGTTAAAGATAGATATTATTATAACAGAAAATGTCGCTCAAGTTATAAATGATTCATGTGTCAAAAAATAAATAGTTGGCTGATATCATATTATCATAAAAAATACCAAGTAGAAATTAAATAAAAGATTTTGGAGTCAATACGTCCTATGTTTAAAATAATCGATCTGTATTGTTAAATTATTCTAGAAATACAGAAATTATTACGTAAATGCAGATTGATTAGAAAATGCTACGATATCTTTATTAGCCAAGTTCAAAAGCATATCCATCCATCAAAAATATTTACAACATTTAATAAGTGATTTCAGCTAAAAATAATGAATAAAATATGTTAGCAATAATTCAGTTAAGGAATTTAAAAGTTATGTAAACTTTAACGGCAATTTATATTCTACCCAATTTTTCTAAATATTTATGAAAAATATAATTCGAACCTAAATAGCTAAATCAAGTTGACATATTTGAATTTAATATTGTTTTAATTGAAGTAAAAATTGAAAATGATTTCCGTTGACTCGCTATCCTTCGAATATTTATAGAAAAACCATAACAAAATTAAAATTATCGTAAACAAATTTTATGCTCCAATGAGGAATATTTTTTGAGAATCCAAATGGCTCCTTCAAGGTATTACAAGGGATTATTTAAATCAGTAAAACGATAAAAAATTATAATTTTGAAGTATCGATGAAAAGATTTTTATTTTACTTGCAAATTGAAACATGATTTTTTGGACGAAAAAAGGTCCCTTACGATTTTTCATCGATACAAACAAATTACTTCAGGTATGACTTTAAAGCAAATTGATATAATGTAGAAGGCATTTCGATAAATATAAAAGCGATTAGTTTTGATCGATTGAATATATATTTAATATAAATTGGCATAACAAACAAACTGAAAACACATTAATGCTGGTAATCTGTTACCAGGCTTCTTTGAATTTAGCTGTATGAAAGGATGAACATTATTCTTATGCTAACTACTATCAATATTGCCGTAAATACTAAATTGTTTTTTACTAATATAAAATAACTAATCAGATGACCTGCTAAAAAATTCAGAAAATAGAATTATTTAAAAACTGAGTTATAAAAAATATTCTGAATGGCTGTTATATTAACCATAATACATACAATTTTTCACTTTTATTTATAGGTGAAAATTATTCAAAGGAGTACCATAGTTATTAAAAACAAAAATTTATCTTTAACTATTTCGAAGTAATCGTTATGTGTTTTTACAAAAAATTAATGTTTTGAAATAAAAATTTGGAAAAAATACAGCAACTGTGATTTGGGAATATCAAGGTATATTTTTATTAATAAACTTTTGCCTTTTTTTCTATGAAAGGTCTTAATGTAAAAATATAAATATTATTATACAATATTTTGATTTTACGTAAATTCAGCATAAACCAATAGAAATTTTAAGTATTTAGTGCTAAAATACAGCTAAATAAAATCAATAATACAAAAAGATATATATATATATCATAATTGGCTATCATATCATTATATATGATATTTTTAACTATAAAAATTTAAATTATATTTAGAAAAAAATAAATACAGAAAAGTGTGCATTGACAAGATGAAGGTGAATCCAATAATTTTATACCACATTGAGATAGTATTCCATATTTAGAATCTGTAGTTTTTAAGAAAAATGTATAATAATCGAAAATTTGTCTAATTCTAAATAATAATCTCTATTGATGACAAAAATACACAAATTTCCCACACGTCATATAAAAATAAAAAAGGTCAAAGATTCGGACAAAAAATATAACAATCAAACAATTTAAGCATAAAAACATCAAATTTAAAAGTACATAAAACCTTTAGTTAAAAATTCGGTAAAGAATTATTAAATAATTGCAAAATAAATATTATTAGACCAACTTTTAAACATTTTCTGTATCCAAGTTGAAGTAAATCCGGCAACAGGGGCAGTACAAATATATAAATAGAACAACGGAAAATAAAAGCTTTTGCTAGAAGATATATTTAAAAAGGTATTCAAAAACGATTCTAATGTTCTTTTCATCCATAACAAGATCAAGACCAGAAAACCATATAGGGAGAGCTGGGCACCACATCCACAGATTGCAGATAAAAAAAATGTCAAGGCAGGAGATCGAAATACATCATTTCTGATACTTTTCCATCCTTTTTCGTCAAATGCATAATCCTGACAGGTAAATAATTATAGTGACTTAAATAACCTCAAGTGTATCTGATGTTTGAAGCTTGCTTGAATTTGTAGTTCTCATGATAACGATTCCTGCAGTAAACAATAGAATTCCCAGTATAGCAACAGATGAAATAATACTTCCTCTTAAAACCTTTCACTAAAAAATGCAATAAAGAGAAAAAACGGTAATATTCCTTGTATCGTAGTACTTGTACCGCCAGTCAATGGGTAAATTTGCTTCAATCCATGTAATCTTTGATGATAAATATTCGAACAGTAAAATTACCTCAGTTGTAAAATTAACCTTTGTATTTTCTCTAATTTGGATTAGTTCAGATTGTGAAGATTCGACTTTTATTATCTTTAGAAACATACAAAAATAAATAATAAGTTGACATGATTTCCATTATATGTAACAACAAATGAAATTTTGGTGAAAATATAATATTCTTCAGTAGTTCCTAAGCCAACATCAGCATATAATGGCAAACCATCTACATCAAGGGTAAAAAAGATGAAACAAATATTACCTATAAATATTTTAAGCATGTAATCAGCATCAATAGCTTTGATAAATGTTTCTACATCAAACTTGGTAAGCTTCTTAGAGCAATAAATGAACGAATCTTTATTCCCTATTAAGATTTAAAAACTTAAATTCTCGCGTAACTTTTGTAGCTAAAGCCAAAACCAGAATTTTCTAATTTAAGACCCAGAAGAGCATCAAACATTGCGTAGTGATTATGTGTAAGTTGTACTTCTTTTCCTAGACAATATGGCATATCGATGAACGGAATGGATTCCAAATTATTATCAATAGGCCCAACTTGTCCAAACCATACAACAAGTTCATCTCCAGGATTATACTATACAAATTAAAGAAATACTTTAAAACCAAATGGTTAAGACGAATAAATAAAAGAATGAAATAGAAAAACAGTTTAAACTATAATTTGGTGATTATTATAAGAGGGAAAGGTTAAAAAATTAATTTTTTATACAGAACAAATATTTAGAAAGCACAAAAAGGTTCTTAAAATTAAGATTGGATATTAAGGAATAGTAACAATTCATTCATCTCAGATCGATTGCGAATGATTACCATTTCCATTAATAATTCTCCAAAATATTTAAAAAGTATTAAATAATATTTTTTTAGCAAGCCGATTATTCTTTATTACCAAAAAATTAAAATGAATGAATGTAAGGAGTATGTATAAGATAAATCGCTTTTGCAAAATAATTTTGTTTGTAAATGGAATGAAGTTAGACATCAAAACGTATCAATAAGAAATTTATTTTTTGATAAATATAGTAAAAAATTAAAATAAAAGAGCAATATTCAAAAAATACAAAACACAGTCAGGAACATAGTTTCGAATATTTTAGGTGTCGACAACAGTTTATATTAGCTTTGGTCTCTATAAATTTATATTATTTTAATATCGTAAAAAATGTATAAATTAACATAATAGCAATGGGTTTCCTTAGTCTACAACCTATTAAGTAGTAGACAGATGACACAACCATTATTCTTTTAAATAATCTTCGAATTTTTGTTTCTTAATAATAACACACTCCCTTGAATATAAGAAAAAGATCATATTATTTTGCAGGCATTTAAATGCAATTAGAGTTTTCATTTTTATTTTATTGGTGGAAATCTTTTTAAAAATATCAACATGTGAAAATTGTGGCACTATATGTTATGCGGAAATAATGTTGAACGGGAATGTATCCTTAGTTTATAAAATAAAAAATTTCTTCATATATTTAATATTTTAATTTAAAAACTAAAATAATAAGATCTACACATGAAGCAATCAAACGTTAAAGCATGTGATAGAGTATAAAAAATTTGATGTCAAAATGTTGTCACAAAATTCAGAAACCACAAACCCTAATTTTTCAACTAAATATTAGTTTCGATAAAAGCAGTGCCTTCATTATTGAATGTCACCACAGTTAAATTTTTTATAATTTCCAATAATATCCTCATTGACCACAAACCACTAAAGCTGAAGTACAAAGACTGGAATTAAACATTACAAAACTTATCGGTCATAGGTTGTGTAACGATAAAAATTCATTTTTATTATAATTTTTCATCATATGCAAGGCATAAATAAACATATTGCTTAAGAGGTTAGTCCGTTATTAATATAAAATATTTATTCTACTAGATGTTTTATAATTTTATGTTGCATAATAAATTTACTGCAGTGAATTTCATAAATTTGTAATGATAGATGACAGTTTAAATCCGCTTTCAATCCAATTGAAAAACGTAGAAAACATAATAAGTAAACAAAGTACCGGATTAATATAGAAATTGACACCAACATATACGTAATCAAATTCTTTTCAATAATAGATACCAATGTAAAAGTTATCAATTTATGCATCACTTTTCTTAAATATGATGAACTATAATAGCGAATTTAATGATCAACCCTTAAATTTATTTAAAGTTCAAAATGATATATCTGTAGTTTATAAAGCATGCATATTAAAATCAAATATTTTTAACAAGCTTATTGCAGGAAATGTATTAAATATTGTGCAACAGCAATAAGTAATCATTTTCATTCGTATACCCAAGGTCAAGTTGGATAAAATTAATATCACGCAAACATGGATTAAAATAACCAAAAATGTTCAAAAAATAAATTAAATATTAATTTGAATAAAAACAAGCACAATATTTTGTTGTATGAAAACCAACTTAAAATCACAAAAATAATAGTATTACAAGATAATGGAAGTTTATACTAAATATCGTATTTTGATATATCGGTTCAATCATTAACCTGGAAAAGGTGACTCCAATCACATATACATAAAATATTCAATAATTAATTTAGGGATATAAAATAAAATTTTTATACGGACTAATAAATTAGCTGTTGAAAACCTATCAGCCGACATACCTAAAAAAATCTGAACAAGAATTTAAAAAATGAATCCTGAGGAAAACTTACGAACAGACTAGAAAATTCTAAATTTGTAAAAAAATTAATTTTTAAATTTAATGTTAGATTAATAAAAATTAAAATCCGTAATGATTAAAAACTATCGGGGTGATTTGGTGAAATAAGAGATGATAATGATGAATTATTTTGACAAAATTAAATTATTTTAAAACAGCGTTGCTCAATAAATCGAGAAAATTATAGAGTACATAACGCAGCTTAACCTGAAATTCATTAACTACCTTAACGGGAAAGATTAATTATTTCTTTTTCAAATTTTTTAAACCATCAGGGGACCAAATTTTATTCAACAATATTTACCTTCAAAACTATTATAATAAAAGCTAAAAAAACTATTTCACTACAAATTTTAAATGTAATTTTTAAATTAAAAATATATAAAGATATGAACGACTATATTAAGGCAAAATCTTTGATATTAAACGAAGCCTTAACATAAACGCTAATAACACAGATTAGGATTTTTTTTAAAAAAATTGATTAAAAATATTAAAGCTGCTCAGAAAAATTTTGGATAAGTTCAATCGTTCAAATTGATTCCATAATTTATTTTTTAAAAATATGTATGTATATATGATAAAGTAGAGCTGATACATAATTCCACAGAAAATTTTGATTCATTTTAAAAATTAGTCTTATTATCTATTTCCTTTACCACTAGCTTTTTCAAACGAAGAATTTTGTACTGTAGAAAATTATGGTAATTAATTAAAAGTACATAACTATTGAGAATGCGTAGAAAAATAACTTGTGGTTGATACACCACCGTTTTATGCTAAAATGTATTTTAATTCAGAATAACACATTTAATTTTATGATTACTCGAATAAACCAAGTTTTATGGAAATAATTAAAAAGATATACGCAAGTATTTAGATCTATTAATCAGGTAATAACAAAATGATAAAATAAAATCTGTGCAAAATAAATTTTCTTCGGTTTTTAAATAAAAAATAATAACTGAAATGATCCTAAATAACTCTTTTGATCTGTAATAGAATGATAGTAGTAAAATATGAATAATTTTTTACCAATATTTTAAGCAAAAGTAAAAATCATTACCCTAAATTTAAAACCTATACTAAAATGTGATAATGATAATTTGACTGAAATGGGAATATTTCAAGTAAGGCGAAATCTGTAAAGTATAATTAAAAATCACTCTAATAATAGGAGAATATACATTACATGACAAATATGCATTAAGTAATGGAAAGATTTCTACAAATTTATTAAAAAAACAATAATATCAAAGAAGAAAATATTTAAGACATTTTAAAATCAGAGTTGCTTAAGTATTGGAGAAAGTAATTCATTTTTAATTAATCAGCCCGGGTGATATATAAATCAAACCAATGACTAAATATATCCATCTGATTAATCAAGATCAATAAACTACTACAGTTCTCCCTTTCAATCATGAAGCCTCTCATTAATGAACATGGCCTAAATCGAATACAAATGATTAAAAAAATTATTAAAAATAAAAGACCAGTGTTATATTATGAATTTTATATTCTTAAATTTTTTTATCGTTTAAATAATGTTATTTTTAGAATTTTTGCGATACTTCAAATATTAAATAATGAACAAAAAAAAATTTTAGCAACCAGAAGTAAACTAGAAGCGACAGATATTTCTCCAAAAAAGGAAATAATAGCGTTTCACATGGTCAACACACACTTGACGCAGAGAGACCTATCAAACAAATATGGTGTATCTGTAGGTGTAATTAATAGTGTGTTGAAGAATAACATGGTTATAGAAAGTTGTTTGAACACAAAAAAGAAGAGATCTGGCCTCCAAAAGTATCATAAAATTACTCTATTCTTATTTAAATGGTTTTTACAGAAGAGATGGCAAAACTTCTGTATTGGTGACAATGTTCTACAGACCTAGGCATTA
>LDMZ01069389.1:0-33677 GCA_001455285.1 Sphaeromyxa zaharoni
CATAAATTTATTCCAATATGATAGGTGTAGAGGTTAATTTCGCGTTTTCTATAATAATTTCATGCAAGGGAGGATCGGTTGAATTTCGATTTTACAAAGTTGCATTTTGAACTTGAAATACTGTATGATGTGTCGCAGAACATAGTAGCACTGTATATTTTAGTTAATTGTTTTGTAAAAATCCATGCTTAAGCCCTATATCTGTAAATCGTTTCGAAGCTAGCTTCTTTATCAATGTGGACTTTCTGTTTGACACAAAAATGTTATAATTATTTCCCTATCCTGTCTCTACTTATAACGCTAATTTATGTTTTCAATGGTAAACAGGAATTTACGAATACTATATCCATACTAGCCTTATATATTTTATGAATGACATAGTATATGAAAACAAGAATTTATATTAAACTATGCAAAACAGAAAAATATGTTAAAACATGCGCATCTACTGAAATATGAAAAAGAAAGTTGAGGAAATTGTTCAATCATTTCTTATTGGCTTCCTTGACTCGATAATAGGGTCTGCAGAGTTTCTTAAGAAACTGTTGATATTCTCATCAAAGAATTCCAACGAGTTTCGAGATTTCCAAGCAGTACTAACCTAATATAGATGGAAAAATGCCAAAAAAACTATCATTAAGTCGTTGCTATTAAATTGGTTTGTTCTAGTGGTACTCTATCTGTTTTTACTGCTATAATCACCTTATTAAGGGCAACATGATTTTGTTCAATCGAGTTCTTATTCCTGTATTGATAGGCTTTAACAACCTGATCATCCGTTAACACGTACAGTGCTCCTGTTTAAGTATTAAGCAGGCATCATTGTTGGTGATAATACGCGCGATAACTTCATTACCGACACACTTCCGATATCCCTTTATTACTTGCATCGAATTCTCTGGGTATTTCCCATATACGGGATTGTAATCCCTCAAAACGCGCTATATTACAACGTTAACTCCTTTCGTTATGTTAGTAAAGCCTTTAGAAAATCGTGTACTTACTCTTCCAACAGACTGGAAAAGAGTTATTTGCTTGTTCTTAATTTGTTGTACACAGTGAAGCGCCAATCAAGAAATTATACGGTATGGGATCGATTCTTTACTTTCCAACTTTGTCCAAACGCTTTGCTTTATTCAGGTTTCCGATTAGAAAGTATCACTTTTGATTAACTATTTAAGGCAAGTTTATTCGGATACATTCCAATTATTGGATTCCCAATAATGGTTCTGATGTTGTCACTTCTTTACTCATTGTACTGCTTTGAGTACAAGTGGGTCTCTGAGGGTAGATTGTTTTTTAATTAGCTGCATGCAGCAAAGATATTTCGACCTCTCATAGAATTGCCCAGGTTGAGGTGAATTGGCCATACTTTTGTGGTTTTGGTTTTATTCTTGCCTTTCTTACTTCATACATTGAATCTTATATAATAAGGTAACTTTTTGAAAGATATTTTTAAGTCTAAATAGTGACTGTATTTTTGCTGCCCTGTTCCCAGTATTTATTGGAGCTTCATATCTAATTACACCATCAAATGAAAGGTATCACCATCCTTTTATTAATTTGTACATTTACTTACATTATTCATTTATAATTATTAAAAATCCCTCGACTGAATAGGGGATGGTCTATGATTAGATGCATCTACATTTCATATGTGGATTATTATGTGTATATTTGCATTCAACTTTTACCTTCTTTACAAATAGATTTTGCCACAAGCATAAGGATGAAAAATTTCAACTCAGTCTTCTTTCGTAATATCACAAGAATTTGAAACTTTATAATAAAATACCTTAATGATACTCATATTATCATAATATTTTTCCTATAATATAGTACCATACCTCTGATAGATTTCTCTGAAGTTTACTTAACTTTTCAACTGCTATATAACATGTATCATGTAGCCGTTATTTTAGCTCAAGTGGCAGTAATATATCTTTTACGTGCATATTCGACACAAAATCTTAGTATCAGAAGAGATAATATACTGCAATTTTCAACGCAAAAAGTGCAGAAAAAACTGACAATGGGGTTTATTTAAATATGGTTTCGGTAGTGAACGTTTTTACCCGATAGTGTTTTCTTGAACATTAAGTGCCATCAATAGATAATTGCTAATAAAATAAAAATATCTTTCACAGTCATCAAATTTGATACCTGAGAGCTATGATGGAAAAGATTTAACATAACTGAAATATTACTATTAAATCGCCAACGATCAAAATGATTTATTAGATAATTCATAAGATTGTTTTAAAAAAAATAATCAGTGACAACACTATTCTGAAATAATTTTTAACAAATAGTTGAATCACATCCAGAATCGATTAAAATTATTATTAAAAAAGGAATCTAATTTCTAATAATGTATAATTTTTTAGTTCTTGGCTGTTCTTTTTTACTGAATTTTGTTATACCATTCTTCGAAGATCCAGAACTAAGTTTCGAGTACATTTTTCATATTTTCGGAGCTGTTTTAACACTGATTTTTACCTTCCTTAATGCTTTAATGATGTTTTAAACCAGAATTTACTGCTATGTTTTACCTCTACATGATAGCAATTATTTTCTATTTTTCTCTCCATTATAGTATTTATTTGTTCTTCTATGTATCAATATATAATGAACAAAAGATAAGCTCGTGCTCTTACTTCAATTAAGTATCACGTGATCATAATATAAGAGAACAATACAATGCAATGTTTTTTTAAATTTTTAATGGCAGCACTGGATCTGCATTCATTGCTCATCGTGACTTAATGAAAGTGATTATGATATTTACATGATGATTTATAAATGAGTATATGCAGTGGCTAATTTATAGTAAGTTGATCCTGTTTTTGTTAAATCTGTCAATAAAAAATGTTGATGCTGCATAACTTTTATGTTTATATGTAAGAATAAAGTATATTATTTGTCACGTTGGGCATTAGGTTTATAGTTCGAAGTTTAAGAACAGTTTTTTATGAGTACTGACACATTCTATACAACAGCTTTGTTTTTGTAATTTTATTCTAATCTTATTGAAAGTCATGATGACAACTGACCTACCACTGTCATTGTGAATAATATAATGATACATATTTATCTTTATCCTTCATTATACTTAGCTTTAATCAAGGATGATTACAATTTTGTCAGATATATTATCCTTTCCTTTTAAAAAATATTTAGAGGGCTTTATGTTCTAATTAAATTTGTCTGAAGGTTAACAAATAATATATTAGTAACACAGGATTTTAAATATATCAATGATTGAACTTTTACAGAAATTATAAGAATAATTCATAATATTTTTCAGGATTAGAAATTTTTTACACGCTTATGATTTACATATATTAAAATACTTGACATCTATCGATATTATTGTAAAATTTTGCTGATTGTGTTCATTAACATCGATAATTATTTTCTAAGAATTTATCACGTCAAAGAGCAAATGAATTCCATTTATTTTATTTTCATGCTTAGATTAATAAAAGCGTTTAATATTTTTATCCATATTCTAAATTTTTTAGTTATATCCAGCTTCCTCTCTTTTATTTACCTGCTCTGATTGTTGAATCGTTTGTAGAAATATCCAAAGGTTTCATTACACGGATTCCTCTACGCAGTTGGCTCGGAAAAATAAAAGTGCCAAATAAATAGGTTGATTATTTTTTATGCAATTTAAATATATAGAAAAAAGTATAAATATTATTAACACTCTGAATGTAGATAATGTTCCGGATTATATATTTATATAAATATAAATGGGTTGAAAGAAAACCTATAATATCGATCATGATTTGTTATTTTAACACCTTAAAAATCGAAATATAATTACAAAGGTTTTTCCGAATCACACGTTTTAAATGTATTCGAATAATAAGAAACGAGTCATTTGAATATAACAAATTATTATAAAATATAGTATTATTTTACATGCTATCAAAATCTAAAGTATAAAGAGATTTCGTGGTAAAAGTTATATTAGGTACATATTTACAATGAGATAAATCTAGGTTTGATTTTGTATTATATTTTAAATTAAAAAGTGAAATTACTATTTTGAATCTTCAAAAATTGCATATTTTTTTTTAATTATTTGAATTATTTTAAATGTGTCAACTTGATTATTATTATTTAAAGGGTAATGAATCAATTCTGTTAGGATAATTTTTTTATTTGAACCTGGACATTACTTTATATTGTCTTGATCTGGGCCGAAGGACTAATTCCTCAGCTGTTTCGGATTGAGAGATTTGTGGATAAAATCACCCAGTGCTGGGGCAACTCCAGATCTCGATTATTGAAGCTCACGATAAATGATGTATAAAATAAATATTAAAAATAAACTAGAGTAAACTTTTAAGGGTTAGTTTTTTCCTCGCCGTCCACCTTTTGTTTTATTTATTTTTAAAAATTCGTAGTTATTCGGTTTCATACAGAAACCGAATTAATATCCCAAGACTTAGAGAACGAAAGCCTAATCAGGTAGCGTAGCCCTAGTACCAGGGTAGGTAATGGGGGTTGGTTTAGTGGGTGAAAGCCCCCACACTGCTTGTCAAACACCCTGAGAGGCTATGACTGGCGCCTAATCTGACGCAAAAGCGGGCTGGAGGTAAGTCCCACTTTAGTAAACCGCCTCCAAAGACATAAGGATCAGGTAAAGGTTTTTTCCTCCATAGCTAAGAAAAAAAATATTCCAGGACTTAACCTGTGTGCGATTTGTTTTAAGCAAGAACTTTTTGTAAATAATTCATTATTATGATCTTTGAAATATAGATGTTCGAATTGTGTTGAAACAGTTTTAATCTATGTACCGATTCTGCAAGTATCTTAAATAAATTAATGAAAATATTCGTAAATTATTAACTAAGAGAGCTCATCTTCCAGATTATGTATTGTATGTTGTAAAATTTAAATGTAATATATTTTTTAATTCACTAACAAAATATTTAATGTTTAGATTCAATAGTTATTTTTAAGGCGGAACTTTAAACCAATTCCATAATATAATTACAGTGTTACCTCGGATTTACACCATAATTTGTTCAAGAATATGAATCATTATTTTTTCAATACACCATCCAATCAATAGATTAGTTCCGCTAAAGCAAATTATATAAATTAATATATCTCACCTTTATTTATCTAAAATATGTGCCTCATACAGTTATTAATTTGACAATGGGCATTATCCGTTCTGTAAATGTGTTCAAACACTGAACTGTTTCTTATTTACAAGTTTTTGTTTAGTTCTGAGGCTGCAATGTACAGTGAAAACCAGATTTAAACAAACAATTTTAAGAAACTCTGTATTTTACGGTAAGCAGAACTGGTTATATGACGCACCTACATATATAAGTAATGAAAAATTTAAAAATTAAAGTTTCTAGATATTGCAATTTCGTAATAACAAGAGTTCCGCTTAATATAAAGTTTTTGAAAGAAACCTACCGTAAAACAAAAGATACATCAGTAAAGAAAATAGAATTATTTTAAGAGAGATAAATCAAAAACGTAATATAATACACCAAAGCAAGAGATCTCATTAACGGGTTCAGATTACTTTGAAAAAGAAAGTGTGAAGAATTTTTAACTTTTATTAACCCCAACCCTTTCAACGATTACTGTAATATATATTTTCTATCAATTTTAACTAATATCGCAGACCTAAGCGCGGAAAATACTAGTCAAATGTTATTGGGATTAAAAAAGTAAAATTTTTTTTGAAACTCTCCTTCAGAATTCATATGAAACTGCATTGCAACTAGTTTAGTTTACAAATTATCATTATTTCTTGCTGAAATGATTCGGTCTTATATGGGAGTTTCATTTTTCAAAAGAAAAAAATATTCTTAATCCATGCATTTTCTATAAGCAATAACTATAAAAAATCTTTACTGTGGCATGATTGCTCTTACACTATTTGATATCAGTTAAACTTTTTTAAAACAAAATAATCAATAAATACACCCTAACATAATTGAGTTGGAGGAAAATATTTCTTTCAAACCAAATTATATAAGCTCGCCGATTCCGTAGCATAGCTCGTACATATTGTTTTTGCTTACACTGTAGAAATACTAAGGTACTCTTAGGGGTGCCTGCCAGTCAATAGCTGACAGGTGAAGATTCTCAAGCACTTACACATATTACCGGGCTGTGATACTGATCAAACTTCCTCAAAGTTGTTATTACAGTTTTTTTATTTTTCATATATAAAATTTACCGTATAATTTTTGTATATATGTACCGACTGCCTACCATAATTCATTAATATCACCGCTTTCGGAGCAGTCACAGCAAGTACATATTATATGTGTCAAGGTCAATTATACGCAACCAGCCACCAACTATACAATATCAATAGATTATCGATAACCCAAGACTACTACAGTTTATATGCAATTACCTAAACTTCCCAAGGTAGGTTGCGGTTCCATCCGATGAGCCGGATAAAACCAGTGTCTGTAGCCTAGAATTTGTCCCTTATACAATACTATTCATAATCGCAAACACGAGTTCATATTATGAATTGAATATGTAAAACATATTAATAATGTAATTCGAATTTGAACGGCAACTGGAAGCTAATTCAATATGTTTAGCGCACATGGCTCTAAATTTATAACAGCATATTTACTGAACCTTGATTAAACACGTTTTTGCGTTAGAACAATGCAACATTACTTTTCGGTCATTGATTGATCCTTTCAATCTTAAATATACGATTTTCATCTCCTAGTGGAGATATCAGAACATTATTAGTGGATACTATTAGTATTTTACCTAGTTTTATTCTAAGAGTTTGTTTGCAAATATTTTTTATAGAGTGGCCGTCGTTTCCTCATGAAGAAATTACAGGATGTGTATACTCCAACCGGTGGAGCAAGCTAGTAAGATAATTTTGTGCTCATAAAATAGAATTAAAAAAATATAATACTGGGCTAGTCAAAGCTCAAATGATCGGATCCCTAACATTTCCTCTTGAGAACGCAACATTATAGCAAGCAACTTTTAAGTCAACGGCTCTCAACATTCATAATTAATGTTTCTATTCAATCTATTAAATCTCCAAAAAATGTAGTCTAAAAATGAAATTCATTCAAGCATAAACGTATGGAGGCTACTCTACAACAAATCCCACATTTAATAAAACATACTTTTTAAAAGTGTTTATACCGAGGTTGGATAGCCTTTTCACTTTAAATAAAAATGCAACTAAAGTAACAAAGGTTCCATAAATATAAAAGTAACTGCATATTTGACAAAAACCAAAAATTTACTTGAAAATCAACCCAACGAAAAAGGCACAAGAATACCGAAGGCGATATTTTCGGTTCGTTCTGGACGAAAGCCACACCCCCATATTTTCCCTACTTTGATCGTTTGTTCATAATGTCTAAAGCTGGTAATAGCCGAAATTTTCGAAACGTAGACGTTGACAAGTACGATGAGGATGCTTATCAGGACGACGTTGAGGTCGCAGCAGAGCCTTTTAAGGAGTCAGAAGTTAGTAACTTGATTATTGGGTTTTTTATCTATATATTTTGACCAACCTTCCCTAGGCAAAAATACGGGGAAGCTCTTAGTAGTATTTGTAACTCCAGCGTTATTTCCAGTCGAGATGAGCAAGCAAAGGTTTTTATTTGGCAAACACATCGAATGATTGTTATTAGAAAAAATTAATCGAATGCTTCTCAATGCTACTCGGATCGGTTAAGACAAACGAAATTGATAAGGTGTTGAAGGACCTTAGTATTGATGAACTCAACAATCTCATGAAGGTCCTATACATATCCTTTTATCTTAAAGCCGACCCCGATTTTGGCGCTGTCCATGTGTGGTTCGAGAAGGTATTTGCCCTTGTCGGACATGGAGGGATTGTCCGCGTTATGACCGATCGCAAAGCTGTCCCTTCAACTTAGATTATATCAATGTTATACGAATTATAATTAGTCTATTAGATTGTGATTAATGATATTGATTACATAATCTCCACCTATTATCTTGGATCTGTCGTTCATATCTACTTTTGTCTGCATTTCTTGTATAAAAATCCCAAATGAGACTATTTCTACGTTTCGTCTTCATTTGGGGGTTACGGGGTACCATAACAACGGCCTATTTGTGTCTAAAAAAATTTCTGTATGAGTAAGCAAGCGGGTCAGGACACCCCGACGGGTGCAATCATCGAGGGATCGAAGGACAACATATCAACTTCTCTCAAAGAATCAGTTGTTGAGGAGGTTAAGATTCAAGTTGATTGTATTCCTTTATTTATTTTTGTATGAAAAATATCATAGCCAAGCTCAAGCCACCTGTTTCTCTCTTGTTCAGGCATTCCTATGTGAAAAGCTTCCGGTTCGCGGAACCGAGTTCGCTGTGCTTGGAAACAATATTGAAAATTCTTGACATTAATTATGAATGTGTATATGACTTAAAGTTGTTGGAAAAATCGTACGTTGTAGTAGAGAATCTACCGGCTTATAACATTCAAGACGTGGGGAGTTTGTTTAGAATACGATACGGGAAAGATATCGATGGATGGCTAACTAAGCAGGAGAGGTCTATGATGCGACTGACCTGTCCTACTATAGAACTTTTAACTGACAACTGTGTAGTCTACTTCAAGTGGGTGGATAAAATCGGATCATCGAGAAACCCTTCCGGAAGGAGCTTTATAAGAAACTTGATGGTTGAGTACTCAATACAAAAGAAGGTTCGGGCTAGATTCAAGATATTCAACATCAAGTACCCCTCAAGGGAGAAACTATTCGCAATTATCTTGAAGGATATGAGAGCTCTTTCTGATATTCTTGGGAATAAGTCTTAACAGTGTTTGATGGATTAACATCAACTTAGAGAATACTTTTTTGGGGACAAACCTTCCACAATAGATTGTCTCGTGTTTGGTATCGTTGTGGTGATATTGTATGGTGGGCTCGATGAAAAACTAAAATTTGTTTTGAATGATAAGTATTCAAATCTGGTGGATCACTGTGAACGTATCAGGAAAGCATGGTGGAGTGATTGGGAGACACAGCCTAAACCCAAGCTGCATGATTCCTCCAGACTGAGTTTTAGGAGACTCCTATCTCGAAGAGGTACCGCTTACCATGGAAAAAATAAAGATGTTATTGATCCAGAGATCGATGATAAGAATGAGCCTAAAAATACCATTCAACAATCTGATGCTCAAGATACAGACAAAGACGATAATATAATTTTCCTCAAAGAGTAAGATATGTTTAATCAAATTTGTGAGGCGCTTTTGAGCCTCAAACTATCCAAAAACAGACTTTCCTCCAACAATCATTTGGAGTAAAGTCAAATCCACATTTTTATTTTCTTTCATAGCATAAAAGTTATTAATTTTTCATTTAAAAGATTTTATTCATTATTTTGCTTAAAAAATGCATAACACGCTAAGAAATATTAACTTTAAAAAACAAAAAGAAATTGCCTTTAACTGAAAAATGTATCCCATTTGAATCTTATCTTCATTTAATATTTCGACGGAGAAGTTATTTCCTTTATTTTATAAAACATTCTAAATTTGTTTGTAATCGATATTTTGTCGATCGCAAATAATTATGTAAATAATTTAAAAATTTAAATAATGAACCGGATTAATAAAACCTAAAAATACTATTATATACAATCGAACCCAAATTACCCAGAAATATTCAATCAAAGGATTTTTTTGGTTTGTAAAACTTCCGATAACTGAGGTTTGACTGAATTTGTAAACTGGAGGCTGCTTATACTAAGAACTTAACTCTGTGCAATACGTAATACCGGAAAATTTTTGTTTGGAAGGGAAAAAAGATTAGTTGACAAATTGATTGGCTAAAAACCTACTATAATTTATTCACAATTCTTTCAAGTGAATATTATAGTACTTTGAGAAATGGAAAACCAATAGTATCGATCTAGTTGATACAGTCAGTGCGTAGTACATATTTAAGTTGTATTAGATATTTTATTTCTGAAAAACATAGATCTTTAATCATACAAATATTCATATGGGTATCTAAGGGCTCCGAGAAAACCTATATTAAACAAATAATTTCCTTATAAGGAAATTAAAGAATGGGAATTGATTTCGCTTAATAGTCTTTGTGAAATTACGGCCCCATTTATTTTTGTAGTGATAAAAATTAGTTATGTTATTTATTCCTAATTTTACGTTTAATGGGATTCTTAAACACATAAAATTGCTGATATGTACCTATTCTTATTAAAACAGTTATTTCAAGAGTTAAACTACAGAGCCTATTAACAAATTTTATTTTATTTAATCACTACTTGGAATAATCAAACACTACAGCCTAGATGCAATTAAAAAATTTGATCTCAATTCTCAGTTAACAGCATGGCAGGTTATGAAGCTTGAAAAGCATTGCCAAATGCTGTCATACCAGAGAGCAGCTTTGTATTGCGTCGTTTAACAAAATTTTGCATTTTGATCAAGCTTCATAATCCAATAAATTAACTGGATTGACGCAGATAAAAACTGACGATTCTCAAAATTCTTCTGGGTCCCCAATATTTTACTCTGAAAATTATGATTACAAGAAATTTCTTCGTTTATCACTGATCTAATAAATTTTTTCTTATCCTCAAATTTTTTGAAGCCATGACAGGAGTTACTGCATTTATATTTTTTTGAGGAACATGCAGAATAACACTTTTCCCTTAAATCTTAGGATAAACCCCAGGTCATAGTTGAAGCGGGCGGCGGGAACTTTTTTGCAATCATTCATCACCTCCCAGTGCGTGGCCTCCGTTGCGGAATATATACAAGTTATTTTTTTTATTATGAGCAGTAAAAAGATTTGCTAATTTTAAAGGATAAAATTAATTAAATAAGATTCCTATGATGGATCAGTTATTAACTTTCTGTAAATTCAGTTCTGTTTTTATTTATTATATTATCAAACAATTCATAGATATATTTCGAAGAATAACTATACATAAAAATAATTATATTAATCCAAAACCTTTTTAGCAGTTTTTAAATTCCTCAAAACTTACGAATTTAATATTTGAATTTTATTATACTTATCAACATGAAAATAATTAGATAACTTATGAAAATTGTGAATCCACTTCAAAATTTATACGTTTATATTTACCTCAATAAATTTTACACCTTTATGGAGGGTTTAAATAGTTTTAATAGTGGTACATGCATTTTTTCTCCTTTACAAAATTTTCTGATTAAATATTTTTTTATAAAATTTAAAACATGATTAGTCAAATTTCTTGGTTTGATCACAAATTATCTAATATTTTATAGATTCTACGCACGAATTTTAGGTTAAATTTCGTAGCATTCTTAAATCTTTATCAATCGTTTAATCGTGGGACATTAAAGTATGTTCCTTGTGATAAAAAAAATGAAAAAAACTATTTAGATGGGAAATATATATGTATATATACTTGATATTTATAATTTATTACAAGATTTACTCGGTTTGTAGAATTTCAACTCAAACAAACAATGCACGAATACACAAGGTTACAATTACTAAAATTAGTAGCCTCATAATTTACCAACACAGAATGATATTGAAGCAATTGTAAACGTTCAAAAAATGATGAAAGTATTTTTTTTAATGTAACAGTTACACAAATTTATTGTCGATTGGTTGCTTTGTGCTATTCATGAAGTAAAACAATTCACTATTGGTTTTTTGCTTATAAATTTGTGTAAAAATATTCCAAAAATCTTCACTGTTAATGAGTAAAAAGCTAACTCACTTATAAACTTCACTGGCTCAATCATTAAGCGTCATATTGGTGCCTATGAGTTATTTCTCACGAAAGGAAGTAGTTTTGTGAACAGAGGCTTGACCTGTACATAATACATGAAAACAATAATATTAGTAAAGATCTAGAAAAGTCTTTCTAAAAGTTCACCCTCCGCATCTCTTTACTGTCATTGTATCCTCTTCGAGACTGGGTACCACAGTCACCTAGAGCGAAAACGACTGCCGTTTCTAAGTACTAATAAAATAATATCTAAAGAAGTTCTTTTTCACAATCTGTTTAAGGTTAGTAATACTATTAATCAAAAACGAAAAAAAGAGTGTTTATAGTTTAATTTTATGAAGTGATAACATATATGCTTAAAATGTTTGAAATATGACTGCGTTTTTATTTAAGAGATAAAGAAAAGCTTATGACAATTTGACCACACAAAAATAAGACTGGTCCTGTTTTGAGAAGATTCGGTAAATTTCTTCACATAGGATCGTTCCATCATTGCAGATTTTTTAATATCACACGTGGCAATTTATACTTGTAAAAAAATACACACGAAAACAATATTTTAAGTATTAAGTTATTCGATTTTCATCTTCAAACGTTAGAGTTCATTTTTTTTATTCAATATTTATCTAATCTTTATTAGAACAAAAAATACATCTTGCGATTGTAAAGATTTGGAAGGAGAAAACGAAGCAGTCAATAAGAACGAAAATTCAGATAAAGTCAACGATGAGCCACAGACGGAGAAGACAAAGACTGAACAAGATATTAAAACATAACAAACTATAAATTAAACAAAGTAAATCATTTTTACATGAACATTATATTAAACTGTTTGTTCTGAAACGGGCATCTCTTTCTCCCACTTGATCGGAAAGGTAGTGATCCTTGGATCAGATTCAATAATTTCCCGCTGAAGCTGAAGCCTTTTTAAATCAACAAAGAAGTAACTTTTTCTAAAACAGGTTCAACTGGTGGATCTTCCTTCAATTCTTCATCCATGTATGAGTTATTAATATAGTAACCGACCCTACAGAACTCTTGATCGCGGTACAAGCACGTCAAAAGTATCACGGTCATTCCAACGATATCGGTTTTGGGAACCAATTTCCAATCTGGCGAGTGTGTCTTGATCGGGTCTTAAAATAGTAAAAAACTACTGAGTACCTCTAAGACGAACATATTGACACCACGAGGAACGGGACCAACAAGAACCGAGTCTAAGACTTGATCATGTTTCTCGCTCTCTGCCGATCCCACGTATATCAGCTTCCACTCGATATCTAACAAGATCCAAACATAACAACGATTAAAAACCATCTTCCAACTCCTCCAGTGCTTCAAAAACAATTTCAAATACGAAATTCTCATTCAAGCCACAATTATTTTTGAGGACTTTTACATTTATAACTTTGACCTTGGCCATTTTAAAAGGTATTCTCGACTTTTTTCGATTATGCTCCGCGACGTTAGCAGGAAGTTCATATTCTCTTGTTATAGAAACTGTTCTTGACGTCTATCTTAACAGTTTTGATAAGCTTATCTTTGCTTTAAGCGATAATGTTAATCACAATCTATAATAAAATAGTTAAATTTTTATGATTTCAGAATTTTTCATCATATTTTAAACCCACTGAATGTTTCTCATTATTGTATGCTGTTTTCCATGTGAAAAATGAATTTTATAATTCTTTAAGGACCAAACTGTGATAAATGGATATAGTGTTTATTGATAATCGGAATGAGTCTTGATACACATTTTCAAAATGGTATTGTAGAATCACATTGAAATTTTCTCACTGCTTTAAGTGAACCAGTGGTTGGTGTCCTAGCTGTATTGAGTGACTAAATGGGTGCTGTATTAGATCAAATCTCCTATTACATGAGCAAGCAATTTTTACTATCATAATATGATAACGGTATTGTTCAAGTGTCTGGTTAATAATAAATGAAATTTACTGTGGGAAGAATCACATATCTCACAGATATTTTCAACAATTAAAATGGTTGAGATAATACATTTGAGGTTAAAACATGATTATTACGAGTTGGATACATCATTTTAATTCATAGAACATTTATTTAAAAATTATGACACCGACTATACCCATCAACTAATGAAAACAGTAACAATCAGTTTGATATTTTTTATTTATGGAAAATATATCTGCAAGAGATAGACATATAAGATTTTGCATGGCGAATGCCCCGATACTCCCAAAAATGATTTTACAAGATATTGAAAGATGATGAATGGTGCAATGTCCGGAGATTAGCAATTATTGAAGCCGTAGGCGGCTTAGAAACGCGCCAATTAGCCAGTGCTACTTTTGTTTGGTATTTTGCATATAATTATATTTAAAAATCCTTGTGTTTTTTATCATGGAAATTAAAGTTCCCTTTTTAATTCTTTATATGAAGAACGTTATAAATTTATAAATGGAAGAAGAAATACATGTTTTATTCTGGGAAAATCTTACTGGTAACAAACTGCCTATTTCGGTATCACAACAATTGATCGTCTGTTTACTAACATTAAAACCTAGTGAATTATTTAATCTTTGATATGAAGGATTGATACAGTGTCGTTATGCAGAGTGTGGCATTAACTTGAGAGGTTCGAGAGACCATTGAGATAAAGAAGTTTGAACTTGTTGGAATCAAATATAATACTGGTAGTTTTATAAAAGGAAAGTGGCGTTTGGTGCAACTGGCGAGTAACCACGTAATGATTTTATTTTCCTTTTATCAGTAGTATATGGGAGCCCTGATATCGATTAAAATTAATATCCTTCAATGTATGTACATCGTTTCTGATTTTCTGATAATTTACAGATTTAAAACATATACCTGTTACTCTCATTTATGACTTTTTAATCCGGAAAGCGGATCCTGTATGAAGAACATATATTCAACTTGATGCAAATTAAAATAACGTTATCAGATTAGCATACCACAAAACCATGATTGAATTTGTATTTGGGACATGTTTTTTTAATCAAGTACCATCTTGGAAAGATGAAATTTTTCTTAATTTTAGATTAAATTCAAAAATTGACTTTATACGGTTTTAAAAGCGCTAAATAATTATATAGTGAACTATCTAAAAATCCCTTTTAATTTTTAAAATATTAAGAATTATGTTAAAAAGGTTTTTATTAGTTTAAATTGGATTTATTGGCTGGAAGTATATAATAATATAAATTTACGAAATTAACGTTATTTTATATAGATCAAACAATTAGAAGTATATTTTATGTTGACTTTTCTCATTCCTTGTTATACATTTTTATATAAAAATTATATATAGGCTATGCATGTACATACATTAAAGTTTATTAAAACAAAAAAGTACCGCTGAGGTAAAAAAGTTTTTCTTTAATTTAATATCTCTTAATGGGTTTTTACTTCAATCAATAATATAAATCAATAGATGGGGAGGTAAAAAGGCGCATATTTTCAACTTAGGTTCCCTTAAGTGAGAATCTTTCTTAATTGATCACATTTACCATATTCCTTGAAATGTCGTTAAGGGATGTTTCGCCGTGTTCTTTAATCCTTATTTAACAGAATTTCAACCTTGCAATAATATTTTGGTCTTCTAGATTTTTGCTGAAAAATATAATTAAAAAAGGCAGCGGGGAAGATCAAAAGAAAAGGTATTAATTGTTGTAACGTAAATATAAAAAGGAGTGTAAAGCAACTAAATTACATTAATTATAAACTTTTTATATTTTTATGTCAATTGCTAAGTTGACACAAGCAATGATATTTCTTTTACTAAATTTTATATTAATTATCGTTGGTTACAAATAAACTGGTCATTTTTTACCGAAAAAAATTTTTTTAATGGTATTGTTTGGGATCTCGATATTTTAGACATAAATGTGATGTATATTAGAGAAATTAACAAAAAATCTTTAATGATTAAAGTTCTGTGCCGAAATATCTCATGAATAACAGCTGTATATTTTTTTATTTTTAAAATATTTTCTTAATTTAATCAATAAAGTATTAAAAAGAAAAATTTTTATATAAGAGGACTAGCTGGCTATGTATTCGGCACAGAGGAAGCCTCCTATTAAATGCGTATTTTTTAAAATTTGAAAAGATATTTAAGAGTTGGATATATTTAGTAATTCAAAATATTTAGTGTCGACATAGCATACCTTTAGTCTTATATCATGAATCAAAGACTAAAACATGTGTAGTAGCTTCAATAGATAAATATCATGAACCAGCACTAAAAAATTCTTCGAGTTATCTCTATCTCAATAAATATATTCAAAAGTTTTACTTTTTATATTTAATTTTTAATCGATAATGTAGTTTCTAAGATAACTTTAAAAGATTTATAAACGTGGTCGCTAAGTGTTAATAATTCGCTAATTCTAATATCTACGAATCTGTTGCCTTTTTCTTTTTGGAAAAGTATGTCCAAATTTTCGCTTCTCTGAGCTTATCTTCAATGGACTTTCTATTTGGAGAACGTTTAAATGTCTGAGTCAACATGAAAAAGGCACCAATGTGCGATAGAATGAGAAGGATAAAGGAGAGCAAAACATAAAAGCCTACATTGATACTGGCCCCTGCCAGATGATATGCTTCATCGACTTTGGACCGTTCTTTCCCCAATATACACGATTCAAACACGGAACCTATTGTTCTATTTACCCCCGGAGGTGGCTGAATGCATTTAATGCCTCTTTCAGAGTAAATCTGCATGTAGAGTTGGGTGCTGTATCCATAGTGTATGGGAGATAAGAACTTTACCCATGATAACCATATTGGTAGGTTGCTGTTCAAAAATCCTCCAAGCAACATTATCGCTATGAAGTATAACCCAGTAATCATCATTGTTTCCTGAAAAGTTAGCCCCAATGAACTGACAAGTAACCCCAGACCCTTTTAAAACAAATTAAATTTTTTAACATTATATACTTGACCATTAAAGGATAACAAAAAGAGATGAATTAATGATCCTAAAAATATTGGAGATGTACTAAGTCCGGCTGCCCAGTATATTATTGTCCAAGAAACCATTGGCCGAAGTATTATAATAAACATTTCGCTGGTAACTTTTGAGATGTAATACGCTGATAATCTATACATGGAAGACATTCTTTCTCTTCGAATAACTACCAATTCAGGAGCAACTAGAAAAGTCAAGTAACGGATTAAAATTTCCTCACATTGAAATATGTTTGTAAAAAATGGATCAATGAAACTGCTTACTGTTCCAAAAAACATCTTTAGAATAATTAAGGAGTTCTAAATATTAACTTACCAGACCAAAAAATGTGGGTGTATTAGCATCGTTAATTGGGACCTGCCACCATACCAAGGATACAATGAAGGCGATATACATATACTATTACATGAAACGAATAGAAGGCTTGAAATTAACCCTAATGAGATTTGCTATGGTAAAGTGTTCCTTTTTCGATCTCATGAAGCTTCTGCGAGACAGCGCCATCACTTGTGTTGCAAATGAACTATTGTCGAGGGATTTTTTATCAAACTTTCTTGCATCCTGCTCGTGTAAAGCGCTAAGAATAAAACTAAGGGGGGTATAAAATTATACGTTTCATCTATTACGACATCAGTAGAAGTCTCATACCTTAACTTATAAATAATTACACATTACGTAAGGTACATATCTTTAAACCGTGTTACAATATTATCTATAGTTTTCTGATCTGAGCTAACCATATCGACTAGGATCATTGGGAATAAAATAAGTAACACATAACTTATATGGTCAGCTGCATTCCAGTTCTTAGGGAAAGGATATCCAATATCTGAGAAGAATGTTAGGACTCCCTGCAGAGGGCCGTAGTATGCTAGCTGGCAAGCTTAATAATTTAATAATACGCAGTATACCATTCCCTGGGCAAGTAATAACAATTTGTTAAAGCTAAAAAATATTTGGCTGTTAGGCTGATGGATAGATGCAATGATCGTCTTGTTTGTCTTATCTGATAGAACCTTGAGAGTTGTAACCAGCTTCATCGCCATTTCAGAATCTAGCCCTGAAGTAGGTTCCTATGAGGTATTTCAAATTATTTGGATAGGCAACGTCCAGAAACAGAACTTCAGGGTCAGTTATCATTTCAGTTACAATGCTTGCTCGCTTTTTTTCCCCTATAATACAATAACTGATCATTTTTAGTATGATACCTCCTGACAATCCCCGAATCAGCCCACCTCCAATATCTGAAAATCTAAAAATTCTAAGCGGGATAAAGAAAACATAGATCCAAGCTTGGTGTCAGATCTAAGAGTTCTACGAGGTCAAGAGCTTTTTTTATCTTTTGCTTCTTGGTCATTGTTTCAGGGAGTCTAACCATTGCATAAAACTAAAAGATTTTGCATAGATATCCAAGGGTGGATACCGTTACGGTTTCTCTTAAGCTTAAAGTTTCAAAGAATAAATCCTGTTGCATGACATAACCAATTTTTTTTCTGTCCTTTTTGGTAATTCTGTGGTTGTTTATATAAACTGATCCGGAAAGACAGCTTGAACCCAGTCCAATTAACTCATGTCTGTGACTAATAAAATTCAGTAAGGAAGTCTTTCCCGATCCTTAGAAAGATACATTACGCTTAATAGAAGATATACCACTAGGGCCCATAAGAGCAAGAATTTCCCCTGCCTTGACTGTCCCACTTATTTCATGAAGAATAGTTTTAGTGGGAGCCTTGATACAAACCTTATCAAACACTAAGTCAGCAGAAGGTCGAAGAATCTGATTGCTAAGTACTACTTATTTATAATTATGGTTTTGTGGGTTATACAGTAATCATGTCCTTCCTGATCATAGTTTTGTCCCGTATGCAGTTCTTCGGCCTCCACCTCAGGTTCACTGCTTTCATATGAACCCACCATTTCCTTCTACTGGCAAATAGTGGTTGTAACGGTAAAATCGCCGGATTAATCTGCTCTGTAATACTTTTGTGCTAATCCTGTTAAAAACGGTAAGGCATGACTTAGCCATAAAATAATTGCTTACTAGAATTAATTATAAACGATTGATAATTTTTGTATGAATAAAAATAAAAGTCATATTCTTTATATATTTAAAAATATTTATCAATGAATTAAACTCTAATCGGATTTTTAAGCATGTGATATATTTTAGCTTAAAATTTTTTAAGAAAAACGGAGATAATTAATTAGAGATGTCACGAATCAGTTATTTAGAAAAAAAATTAAGATTAAAATAAATAAATAATCATCGAAACAAATTTTAAATTATTTCTTATCGCTATAAATGTCCAATCTTGTAACAAATTATTGGAATAATATACTTTGGACATATATACAAGATTAGATTGTGATTAATAAAAACGAGATGACTAATTTTGATAATCACTTAGGTAGCATATTATTATTTTTATATTAAACATATTAAATAAAATTTTTTATAATTCAAACCAGGAAATGCAAATACTTAAAATAATTCATTTTTGAGTAATAATTATTGAAGGATTACATAAACCTACTCAATCAAATGAATTAATTCTAATCAAAGAGCTAAAGATATTCATTCTTGACATAGCCATCACGTTTTGGTGTCTAAATTGGTTGCCTTAACAATTTCCGTTTAACATAATTATATTTTTAGATCTGAAAAAAAATTAATATTTTTTGTAATATGCATTGTTCAAGGTTATTTCCATCTATTAATTATAAATTTACACAGCTAATGATATTATCGTAATTATATGAAAATTTGAAATGATTCCATAACATTATACAATCAGGCTCTGGATAAATATATGTGATTAATATTTATAAAAGGTAGCAGTAGTGATAATATCCAATTGGTTCTAGGGAATCAGATGAAAAAAATTGTAAAGATTACACATACTTGAGCATTGTGACATTAGCAGTCTTAATATTATACATTTATATATTAAGTCTTGTGTCTATTTTAATAATTTCTCGGATGTAACAATATTTTTCTTGAGTTTTTTCATTCTCCAAATTATATACTCATATAGAGACGAACATACTGATGACGGTGAAAAAAACAAGCTCAGAGCTTCGATAATGTACGAATAAAGAGGAACGCTTTCAAGTATTCATTTTTTAAACTATTTTTTGTATGAAAGCACACGCTAGCTAATTAATATGGGGCAATCTTTTTGTACTCACATTGTAAAATAGTGTTTATGCGCAATTTAAATTATCTTGGGCTGTCTCCAAAGGTTGACTACATCCCTACTTGATATAATACACATGCGTACAGCTAAGGTGTTGAAATGTATATAAGAATATTTTATAAATCAAGTCTGAATACTTTTCGATCCTACTTATTCTGGTGGTATAATGTACACACCTGCATAAAATAAGAATAATGATTTAGAAAATTTAAATATCTGAATTCAATTTAAATCAGCATTGCTCTATGTAGCTGCATATCACGTGTTCACATTCACACCGATATTCATGTAATCACGCATAAGATGTAAGATAACACCAAGTATTTTTATTAGTCTATTATTGATGAATGGATTAACTTTCACTAGTAATACCTAAATATGATCGATTTTTGATGATGTGTTAATTTTTTCTGAGTTTTAATTTTAGAAAGTTAAAAAGTAATTTGGAAAAAATCGCCAGTTTCTTTTTTGGTTTTTATAATTTTGACGCAAGGGATGGAAATCTGTTCTATTCTCATAAATTTTATATAATAGTTTTCATCTTTCTATATTATCTTTTAGTATTAGTAACAACTAAATCCCATGAAGTTTCTTTTTCTTACCCGAACGTTATACAAATGAATATTTATTACTTCAAGAATTCCTTTTGGCACAAATAAGCAATAAAAAAGAATGAAAGACCGACAATGGTTTCTGTTTCCATAATTCAAAAATTTTAGCTTTCGATTACCTAGGCCAGTGTCATAATTCCAGAATAAAATTTTATACAATCGGTCTATGACATATAACATTAAATATAGCGCAAATATTTGAGTTGCAGGCGGGAGACCGATTCAGGCTAGTTATGAATATAACTAGAGACATGAGATCGCTCTTAAGAAAAATAAGTTTTACAGTAAAGATCAAATACTGTGAGATTACCAATTTTTGTAGTTCTAATTTTTTGTCAATTAATACAATTGTTTTTACAGAAGAGAAAAGGTAAGTATTTTGTTTGTATTCCCCTTTTAATATTCAATTATGAATTTTCTTTTGTTTAATAAATACTTAATTCCACCGAACCAGTAGAAAATATTTTTCATAAATTCCGTAAAACGATGATTGTTACTCTATATAATGTAGAGGACGATTGTTTGGACATATAATATATATATATATATATACAAGTATCTTTAATTTGGTTGTTATGTGCATACGATATTTTGATATACTTCTGAATTTTTTGCTTCAAATTAGAAATATACCAGAAAAAATAAAATAACGCCGTATATGTTTTCAATAATAACCGTGATGTTTGCCTTCACAAAAATTTTCTATATTTCTTTTTAAAAATTTCTGAATAACTAATGTTTTCAATTTCAAAACACTTTTCTAGTGGCATTCTGAGAGAAAATATGTTGTTTATTCTCATAAAATAATTTTAGTGGAGTTTACATGACAATGTCGAATAAATAAGGAAAATAATCAATCTTAGTTTTTGGAGTTGAATGAAGGAGAATTAATGTGACAGAAACAAACATCAACGAAATTCTATATAGGTTTTGATGTAATAAACTCGATGTTTGTAACAGATATTCCTATAAATTTAGCTCAACCTGCCGTACGTCCCAGGTAAGCGGCCATACTTGATATAGGCCGTGAACACCGAATTGGTTTTTAACCAGCCTATTCTGGTCTCAGAATCCCGACGACCATTGCTCTTTTCGAGCTGGGCAGATGGTACTATCGACATAATGGTTTACTCGTATAAATTTCAAAATAGTCTAAAACTAGCGTGCTACCCCGAGTCTCCCCGTCTATATCCGTTGTACTACAAAACACGTGGCACCACACAACCCCTCACAAATTTATTCCCTAAAATTAATCATAGGATGATAACAAATATTTTTTGTCTCCCAAAAATTTTTCAAGCAAATACATGTATTACTTAATATGTGCTCCAGGTTAAAGTATTAGCTGTATATATAAATCTTAATTAGGTAATCGCATATATCATTATGTGCATTTAGTCTTTGTTAGATGCCTTCAAAGAGTTCTTCACGCAAAACCGTATTTTATCTTAAAAATTATCATCTAATTTGAATTTGCTACAAATTCTTAACAGTTATCAATTTTTATTGCAGGTAGAACATATGATTTTGCCTCTACAATCCTTTGCAGTGTGTCCAGCTGAATCACATCTAAAGCAGAATTTTTCTTGTTCCTTCATTTGAATTTTGCAGCTTTAATTGTTCTAGCCTGTCCAGAATTTTGTCCGTGAATATCATCATTAACAGACGTATGCCTTTCCTAGTGGGTAGTTAAAGGAAGTAATATCAACTCCTTTTTCTCATCATATAAATACTGGGAAATAACTGGTATTAACTCAGCAGGTTTCATTAATTTAAAGGCTTTTTGCATAAATAAGGTTTTAACTGATATTCCACTTAATATGTAGGGCTGAGAACTCGGGACAGGATATGCTGCATCATCAAAAATTTCAGTTGAATTTTATCTAAATTCGGCACTGAGTTTTGTAAACTTAACTCAATACGATAATGAAATACGAATAATCCTTACTCAAATGGGAGAGAATTGAAAATTGATATAAATGAGGTAAATACATCTTTAGACTTGATTCTCCATCTCATTAAATCTATTTTTTAGAAGTCAGTTAAGAGAAAAGGTGTAATGCAAAGTACTAGTTTAGGATATCATTATCCAGGTATGTTGGAAGGATCAAAGACATTTTAGTACCATCCTAGTTGTTTACAGCAGAAACAACATTAAATAGGATGATATAATTTTCGAAATTTGAATCTTAATGCAGAATATCAGGGGAAAGGTCCATCTTGCATCCACCAGTGTGAAAAAATCAGACCATATATATTAACTCCGAAATTCGAAACTATAAATTGCATCACAATATACATAGATATTTATATTTTCGAAATATCCCATTTTCAAAATTAAACGACTTTTGCTTAGTTATCTAATTTATACAACACTTTTTTTACTAATTACTAGTACCGATTGGTTGTTTTGATGTTTTCAATAATATCCCTTGACGCGAAATACAATAAAAACTAAATTAAAAAAATGAGATTCAGCTAAAATGTAAACACATCAAACATTGGTAATAAGTTTTTAGATTGGCGACTTTTGAGTTTAGTTTGATATATTATACTTTTCAGTATATAATGTGGTTTTAATGTTTACAATACAAATCAGATCCATAGTAAGATTTGTATTCGACGTTTGTAACAAATATTAAGAAATGACAATCAGTCATTCATAACTTTACTAGGGTATCAAATCCTAATCAGCGCAAACCTTCAGTTTCAGATTCCTATATTTAAAATCCTTAGAGTTTTTATCATACATATAAAAATTATTCTCCTTTAAGTGATTCTTTGAAACATTTTTAATTTAAGGATTTAATAATTCTGAAAAGATTCTTAAAATTATGCAGGATAAATGAAAAAAATAAAGAATAGATATAATTTATGCTATCATAAAAATTTTAATATTAAGGAAGCTGTAAATCATTACAAGATATTCAGCACTGATTAGAGGAAATTTGTATAAAAATGTAAAACATAAATTCATATATTCTTGAATAATTCCTACTCAATAATTATTTAAATGTTATTTCATGTAACTCGCTAAATATTGAAGAATCTGACACGTATTTTGAGTAAATGTTAAAAACTTAGAATTTATCTTGCTAATAATTTATAATAAAATTCCATTTAACAATGTACTCGAAAAAAAACAAGAAAAAACAAAAATATTGTAATGTAAAATTTAAATAAATAGATAATTTTTTATTTATTTTATATCTTTACAACGAACATAGAAAGTGTAAAAATAAATTATCTAAAACAATTTCATGGCAAGTCAATAATTCTTTAATGGATAAAATAAAGTATACCCTGGCTATTTCGTAGATTAATTTATCAAAATTTTTACTGAATGATTTTTTATTTTTGAAATAGAAAGGTCGTTACATAAAAAATAAGATTTTGACATTAATCCAAACAAAGAATATGTTTTAAATTAAAGAACCAATTTTTATCTTTGTTTCCTCTATTTGGAGGCCTGCTGTAGATAAAAAGTCACAACCTTCTGTGCTAAAATCTAACAAATCTTTCAGTTATTCAAGTTTCAATTTTGATAACCTGTATAAAAGTTATAGCATCCGCATAATTTTTGTGTATCCTTGTGTTATTTATAGTTATGTATTGGGCTAAACCTCTGACAGCGTGTCTCAATATAACTATATTTCAAAAAACCACAGAATATAACCGAGTATATAATCTAGTCTAATTACCCAACATTATTCCCAATGATGACATAAATTGTTTGCACTTTTCCTGCTTCTGACAAAAAATTGCATAATCATAACAAGTCTATAGAAGATTAATCCGAATCATAGGTAATATACCAGTAAGATCACAAAAGAATTTTCATAATTCTTATGCAAAAACAATTGTAATCACGTGTAACCATTGCACAGTTTCCCTGTATTTATGCGGGTTATACAAATAGACTATTTGATAGCTCATTTGCTACAGTTTTAAATTGCAGTTGATCCATCAATGTTAATAAACAAATCCATTTTTATAATTCTGAAAAGGTCAGCCCTAAATAAACATATTCCTAACGCGAAGGTTAGGAAATGTAATAAAACCAAACTATCAAAAAACAAAATTTTTCTTCTAAACTACTGTAAAGAAGCAGTAAAGCTCATCAATTAATAAGTTTTACTATAAACTTGTTCATCTTATGGTGCAGAGAATCT
Organism: Sphaeromyxa zaharoni; assembly: GCA_001455285.1. Taxonomy (NCBI): domain Eukaryota; kingdom Metazoa; phylum Cnidaria; class Myxozoa; order Bivalvulida; family Sphaeromyxidae; genus Sphaeromyxa; species Sphaeromyxa zaharoni. The sequence goes on from LDMZ01069389.1 coordinate 24,725, forward strand.
ACCATCAATCATTCTTGTTAAAAAGAATCAAATTAAAACGATTTGAACTTAATATTAATGTATTTATAGCATAATTAGTAATTATATTCAGTCTTATGGCTCTCTATAACAATTTGTGTACACTCTAGAGTGGCATCAGCAGAAATATGTCTTATATCCGTCCAGATCACTGCAAGGATATGATTGACTTCGATAATTCGCTTCAACAATTTATAATCATATATAGGAAATGAATGGGATTAAGGAACTATGTCAAGGATGCACCCAGCTTTTCTAAATGTTAAGGTTTGAGAGATTTAAAAAATGTAAGCTTAGTCAGGAAAGCCATTTTTTTGTTAGAATATTGTATCGGACTTAGTCGTTAGTTATCAGTTACCTTATTTTTATGATGCATACATTCGATTCTTATTTAGTTAGTAGTTCCCCAACAGTTTTAAGGTTCAAGAAGATTTTTGAATACTTTAAACAGAAAAATTTTAGTCAATATATGATTGCCTCTGCGTAATTGGAGTTTCATGCAGGTAATTTGAGACCTAAAGAGCACCCTAAGGAATTCATTAAGAAATTATCAGGTCTAATTTTGAAAGTTCAATCATCTATTTTAAGTGAAGACAGGGAATTCTTTATTCATTAAAAATTTTAGTCACTTTACTGCCTAAATCTGGACGTTTCTTCAAGTCTCCTCTAACTTATTTATCGACAATTTAATTTACAAATCTAAAATCTTACTACGTAGGGCAGCTTAGAATGAAAATCTTGTAGTTTTAGATGTTAGTAATTATGACAGTGCAACAAGCGATCTTTGCAAGTTGTGGAGTCCGAGAAAAATACTCTTTGTCTCATAGAACGATTAGAGGAACAGTGGTACATATATTTTAGATAAAATATGTACTCGTTTTGAAAAAATTGAAGCAAATCTTCATTTTAGAACGCACAAAGAATATGCCTGCGCCAGGTGTGGTGCTTTAGGTTATAACATACTAGCTACAAAATGTAAGGGAACGCACTAATTTTGTCGTCCGTCTAATTAATACTAATCTTAATTCGTTACATAGGCTACTCTACAAAGGAATGTAGAGGGAAATTTATACGCCGTAGATGCCAGAAGCTGTACATGTAGCTAGATTGTGCAAAACTAATTTAGTATCAGATCACGGTAGTTATGATCTTGATAATTACTATTCTTTGAGGAAAATTAAAAGCTTAATAAATTACAAAGCAAATATGTTCATTTCCGAACTTTATACTGAGGTTCCAGTACTTATCAAAACTGGAGCAGCGGTCTCACTGATTCAGATCAGGCACGCTTACCACCTACCGAAGTTTTCAAGGCGCAATATTTTATTGACACTAACGGGAGATTTTAGTTAAAAGCTTCGGAAAGGTTTTGATACATGATATGTATTACAAGAAAACACAAAAATGTATAGCATGCTCGTTATATTGGCTAGAGCTAAGCAAAGATGTCTTCCAATGAGTCAATTCATGTATTCATGCTTAGAAAATAAATAAACACTATACACTAATATCGAATATGCAGTATATCAAAGCCATCAAACCTTTTAGTTTGCGGTAATCTGACTTCAATGGACCATTTCCGTTGAAAATTGACTGGAATCGATAATTAATCACATTCACAGATCACCGCAAACATAATATTAAAAAATAACAGATGTCGCTTCAAAATCCCAGAGCAACTAAACTTCGATCAGGTTAACGCTTTCAAATAGGAGCTGCTTTCGGGTGTTTGCGAAATTTTAAGTATAAAAAATAAAAAACTACGCCGTATCACTCCATTTCCAGTAGTCTAGCCGAACGAGCCAATGAAAAAGTAAGGGAGTGTCTTTGACAAATACGTGAACTCCTTTTTAGATAACTGGAACGGGTTCAGCTCATGAAACTACTGGGCTCACCCCTTTTCAAATAATATATGGCAAAAATATTGAACTTCCTTCGTACTTAAAATTACAGCACGACAAAGATAATCCAAGCTATTCTTAATTCCATGATTTTTAAATAACGTAAGGAACCGAATAAAGAAAATTCATAGACTATTCAAGATAAAAACTGATAAATCAAATAAAAAGAGCTGATCTATTATGATAAAATGGTGACTAAAGGAAGATAATCGACAGAAGACAAATTTTTTTCTAACATAAGCGGTGGGAAATTAGGTAAGTTACTTGAGGGTAAGGTACCATGTTTATACATTGACTGACCCATTAAATCCTAATTGCACTCGGAAAGCTCATAATAATCTTCCATGCAAAGAATATCAAATATTCCATTCATGTGACAGGAGGATACCAGAAAATTGCACACAATAATTTAATTACATAGATCCGAACGGTCCAGAAAAACATCCTTTATCATAAACATATATGAATCTTATTAGAAGAACGAGTGATGTAACATATTCTATAGTCGTATTTGGTCGTAGGATCGTCTATAATATATTGTGTACACTATAGAGTATTAATTGATAAAGTTCCGTCTAGAACATATGTGGAGTATATTCAACGTGAGAAATTATAAAATGTGACAGAAAAGCTACTTCCAAAATTAGAGTGGGGTTAATAACATTCCCTTAGGCGAGCAGGAGCACGTCATACATAAAATGTTACAAGTTACGAAGTGAGTATAATTTGCTAAGGTCTAGTGATGGACCATGTGACTCCCTATCATATGACCACCGGTTCGGTACCGGGTCTGGACGCTTCTATAGGGCCTATGGTAGCTCAAAAATATACGTCTCTTGTAGCTCACCTATTATTCATATTAAAAACTTAAAATGATATTTTGTGAATCAAATAATTGAACGTATTACCGCGCTTATTTGCAAGATGTAATATTATACTGGAAAAAATGTATTAAACTTTAAAAATTAAAGCTAATTTTTAGTTCATAATGCACGTACATAATAACATTTTATAAAAATTATACTAATTTGCTTGGCATGTGATGTTTTATCAATTATTCGCTGAGACCTTGATTATCTATCAATTTTTACAATCCGGTGAAATGGGAATGCATCCCTAATTATTATAGTAAGCATTGATGGGATTCTAGTGGAATGGCGCATCGTACGGATGCTGAGCTAACTCCGGTCAAAAGATTTATGCAATCGTTTTTCGATGCTTCTAACCCGGCAGTAAAGTCAGGCAGACTTATTCCAAAAAATAATCCCAAAGATTCTAACTTTAAGGGTATTTTATGAACATTATCCAAGATTGATAATAAACTGGAAATTTTCAGCAACTCCGTTAAGTTGATGGATTAAATTTAAATCCAGGCTTTTAAAGGGAACTAATTGATAATTGCTAATTCATTCTTATCTCAAATCTATAGTCAGAACCCTGATGAAGTTATTGAAAAATTTAATTCTGAGAATGAAAATGTAGAGAAACAGAAGACTACTCTTGAAGTCGGCCCACCAACTTTAGATGAGCTAAGGTAGTAATTAATTTTCGAGAGTCGCCAACCGGTGGTATGAACTCGCAATGACTCGAGTCTTTATGAATAAAAGCCATAAATTATTGGAATTAGCTATAGCTACTTAGCAGTTAAAATATCATGTGGCTCCACCCTTCCCGACGACTTCTGAGAGGTTACAACACTATAGAACATAGGTTTGCGACCAATCTTAGAAATGAAATCAAACGAACTAAAGTAGCATTTTTAACTGAGAACATCAATAATGACCATCTTCAGATTGGAACAGAGAACGATAGTATAATTTGTCCTTTGACTCAGGAATTTTGTAAAAAAAATGATCTAACAGTCTTGGTCAACCTTTGTTAATCCAGTCAGTTCGATGGACTGAGGGCATACCTTTAACAAGATACCAGTTGATAAATATATTAGCTACATAAAGGAAGGAAAGCTTTATATCTCGTTGTTGGATGCTCTAGACCTCTGGATATAAACAAACTTGAAGCAAATAATCGGATGGCCATGCTTATTGGGCTGAACTCCCACTGATTTGACTAATTCCGCGCTAGACCTTACAGAGTAATTTCTAACATATGTCACATTAAAAATTGTTTGAAATTGTTTACCATTTATGATTAACCAACTGCAGTTTTGTTAAAAAAAATTAAGCTGTCCAGAAGAGAAGTACAATTGATCTGAAGCAACGTTAACATAACTGGAAGCATTTGTAATTGAAAGAGAAGGTCGTAGTTTTTAGTTAAATGACATTTGATTTACCTGTTACAATTTCGCTCCTAGATGCAGCACGAAAAAGCAGTTTGATCATCTCATCCAAAAAATTAACCATGGAGGTACCTCCAGTGCTTAGTAGGTAAAAAAGTTATCATATCGGTAAAGTTAAAAAACATCCAAGTTTTTATAGAAAACTCTGTATTTTTAACAATTCAATTATTTTAGAAAAATTTTATCCAAAAATTGCCAATCACATTATATATTAATGCTATATGATATACCTTTATACGTATTAAATCAATCCATACTCGATTTTCTGGAATTAAGATATAAATTATGATGTATCTCTTTCAAATCATGCTTTCAATAATATTTTTCATTATTAAAATAGAAATAATTTTCACATCATAGACCGAAAGCGCAGTATATATTCTTAATCGTTTTATAAATTTATTCAAGCAAACCCTTCACAAGTATTGTTTGCAGTTTCTGACATTCAAGGGCTAAGGTGTGTAAAACGTATTGAGCTCATATACAAAAATAAAAGATAAGAAAAATTATATGTAGGATTATACTGTCATGCCTAATAGAAACAGCTTTGTTCATTAAACGCTGTATGTATATCGATTGCACATTACGGGTCGTGCCCTTATGCAGTATCGAGTGTTCTGGAGATTCCAGACATTGACGTATATTAAAAGAATCCATAATTATAATTAAAAAATAATTAATCGTTTTTATATTAACTAAATGAATGGGCAATGAATTCGTCGCCATTAGATAATAAATTAATATCGTTGGAACTGAGGGTTCTCACGGTAATACATTTCTAAATATCTAGCCTCAAAAAACAAGGATGAAACTAATTTAATTAACATTTATGGTGTGTTCCATCCTGCGATTTCTCAAATTTTGTGGTGGAGATTCCTTCTTACTCTTTCAATTGTTCTTACCACTTTTTTTGGAGATCATCGGCCGAGAGTTTAAATCAACTTTTAAGTTATTTATGATAAATCTGTAACGAGGTGTATTAGTTTTATATCCTCCACAACTTATATTAACACATACAAAAGATCTACCAAGCATTCTGTTTATAGAGAACTTCAGTACGAAAACTTCAATTTAAAATAATTTTTATAACCCCGTTTCAGCTAAATTCGATCTACTGCATTTAAAAAACTTGATAAAAAACATTCAGCTGACTAGATTTAATATGTAATATGATTAATTAATCCTGTAATGATTCCGTGTTATCTGTATCATGTAAAAAATTTGTTTCCATGATATTTAGCCATTTTACCAAATATACCTAAAGTTAAACGTAGAATTTGCTTATTCGAAAGCTGCCTATTAGTGATTTACAAATAAAAATAAATGAATTTCGAATCATTTTTCAAAATTTATTATTGAAAAAGGAACTCATAATAGCTAGTGTCATAAATTAACATATATATTGTCGTAACCTCGGATAAATTCGTAAGGAAACGGGGATAAAACACGTGACTACTAATTAGTTACGATTAATTTAATTGCTTGGAATATATACATATATTGTATGGTTTCCTTTATTTATGAATTCGCACCATCGGCTGGGCGATTCTCTGCAATAAATTTTTATCTGAGGACCCCAAAGATCCCTAGAATCCCCACAATATGCATCTACTTTGAATTGATGGAACCGCACCAGCCTTTTTTCCTCTTAGGTTACATCAATTTTTGAATATTGTGCAAAAAATAAAGCAAACATAGAGTCTAACACGAACTTTAATTTTTAATGTACTTTATCACATTTTGTACTAGACAAATAGTTCTTTAACGAATTAAAGTTTTAAAATCATTCAACCAGCAAAAATTGGCTTAAAGTCTACGAAAGGTGACGATAGGTTAATATTAAATTGCTAGACATCCATGGTTAAGGTCGAGTTATGGTCTGAATACAACTCTGATTCTTCACAAATTAGCGCGACAGATATTAAAATTATTCAGGAGAATGGGCCATTTATTTTTGTTGATAAGCCACATGGACTACCTATATTTAACACTGGAGAATCTGGAATCAACATTCAGCAAATAATTAAGCCGTTATCAACAAACCAAACTGGTAAATTTCTTGCCATTCTTCGTCAATATGTAGATATGTATACCATCAATGAAAGAAGTGGTATATGCAAAAACATTTCAGGTATTGTAACCGTATGTAAGGGGAGAGATGCAGTCAATACTTTTGATAGAATATATAGCGAGGGTAATGTTACGGAAGTGTATATGGCAATATTGAATGGTATTCCGGAACTAGAATCAGGTTCGGTGGAGGTTCCTCTATCAAAATGTGGAAAGAATCTGAAAATCATGCCAGACTTTTCAAGAACCCAGGTTCAGGTAAATTATTCTTTATACATTTATTTTTATTCTCGATTAATAATTTAGAAAAAATAAGTTACAAATCTTTATTTCCTTAATAATATAAAATTGATGAGGCAAGTAGGGAGCGGGTGGGAAGCCTTCCGTTCTCGGGTACATGCATTATTTTATGTTGCTTTGTACTTCCATCCAACTTTTGATTTAACATTCAGCCAAAAGTGACCTAGTAGGAATAAATTATAAAATACCCCAGGATTAAAGTGTAGAACCGTCAGCAGCGTCTTAATATTTTAATGACAGTACCCAGATTACTCAAAATTGTGATAAAATAAATTAATTTTCCCCGATTTCCCTTCAATTTGCATCAATAGGCAATATACTACTTAGGGAGTGTTCTTCCATTAATAGATATATATATATATATGAAAGTAAGTATAATCTTTTGATACATTAATAATGTAATTAATATTTTAATAACTTATAATTTTCTTTATTTAAAGCATGAAATTTATATAAGACTGGTATGTTAGATGTTACTGAAAATAAGTTATGATACCATGCTTAAAGATTTATATTAGCTTAATCCCGTTAAATGATTGTCTAGATCTGGGAATTTTTTTAGGGTTTAACTGTGGTTTCTTGACTTGTTTGGCTATTCTCTTGTAGTCTTTATATTATATTAATTAAACACAGAAACATGATGTTCTCATATTTTATGAAAAAAATGAGGTAATTTATAAAGCATAAATCAGAATTAAAGAATTTGCATAGATTACGTCCTATTTTGTATTGTTATATCGTTTTTTATTGACTTGGAAAAGATCATTTGAATGCATTGGAAACTCTAAAATGAAAGTATTATGATCAAATTGAAAAGTTTAAGTTTTGTGTTAGGTGCTTTTTAAAATACCATCGAAAATTTGTATTATAATATTTCTTGTAAGTAAATCCATACTTTAGAATATCATTATTTCTGATATTATATTGCCTTGCCGATGATATCTTATCATGGTGAATCAATATTAATTTTTTACTATTTATGATTTATTAAGACGATCGTTGAATGCAAACACTCAGAAACGAACAAGATAAGTTTCGCGCCATGTAATAGACCTTAATCCCTATTAGCCTTATCTAAATTTATTAAGACCCGTGATACAAATAAAATAGATAATATATACTGTCAAACATCGATATAAGGCGCTAGTTAGGGTCCAAAAAATTTGACCGCGTTGTATCTGATTGCGCCTTATACTGATTTGATTTGTCAATTTTTAGTAAAATTCTTAAATAAATAGATTTTTTGGTGTCCAAGAGCCTATCGCTCTTTATCGAAGCGTCTTATATCGATGTTTACCTGTATTTTTTATCTTAAAAATTTAATCGATTGAAATCAAGACTAAGTGTATTTTTAAATTTGGTATTTAATATGATAAAAAATTTGAGCGTACGACTAATACTAAGAATATTGGTAATTTATAATCTCGTATGGATTAAAATTAAATATAAGTTACAGAGTATAAACTAAATAAGCTTAACCTTGGTTTATGGATAATTTTTGACATGGAAAAAAATTCTTCCGTTTTAAATAGTAAAAATAGTTGTTATATAAAATTTTTACATAAATAAGTAGAAATTGATATAAATAATCACCCTTGTTACCCTAAAATATTAATCAAGATTATTATCTCTTACAATCATAAGTATTATATTTTAAATTTGAGATTTATCTCATTAAGTTAAGTAACCATTATTGTAATTTTTGCGTATAATAGTAATTTGATTTCTGTTTTTCTAAACAAGATTAAGGGAGATTTAACCGTAACTTTTTTCGTTGAAATAATTAAAATATAACTCAACCAAATGATTAATTTCATAGTAGCTGAAAGATTTTTAATCATTATTACAGTCCAGCGTAATTATTAGTAAACCCTTGTTAGTCTTTTTAAAATATAAAATATATTTTCTATTATGTTGCTTTCGCAGATAATTTTACTCCAGAATAGCTAAATAATTTTTATTTTGGATTTATCTTTTGACTGACATAATATTTGGTTTATGTAGAATTTATTCCAAAGTTTTCAAAGGTTAAAGAACCCAAAGTAAACGATTCTTTTTATTATTCTAAATATTATTAAAATGAAAATTTTACAACGACTAAAGTTTCATTAATGAATAATATAATATCAGACGACATGAACGACTATCTATACGGGTAATAAAGCAGATGATTTTTAGGGACCATGGTAAGGAATTCGTAACAACTCTACAATCTAATGTAAATTTTATCATAAATTATAAATAATTTAATGTACTATGATAACTCTAAATTCTTAGTGATATTAACCCTTTGATTGCTATATTTGACTCTAGTTGAAAAATTTTTTTTATACTTTTTTGCTGTATTCGACTTTTATTAAAATGAAAC
>LDMZ01069393.1:0-11826 GCA_001455285.1 Sphaeromyxa zaharoni
TGTAAAATGATAAATGTTGAGACTAACCGTCCACCTACTTTTAAATTTAGCAATACATAACTGGGCGTACATGAAGTATCACCCTCTCTCCCGATCGGAAACAGTTTCTTTTCTTATTTTTATGCAAATAATCTTTTTAGATTTTGAAATTACTGTCACTTCTTGACAAATCATATTCATTATTATCTCTGTTTAAAAAAATGTGTAATTATTACATCAAAAAATTGAAACACTAAAATTCTATTGTTAGTATGATTTTGAAAAGTTCTTTATTCATCATTAAATACGGATTTCATAATTTTTGTGGACCATAGAGCTTTTATTTCAAAAAATGACAAATATTTAGTCATTCAGGTAATTTGAGGTGCATTTCTTGACTGACGTGCTTACTGTAGAAACTATTTGTGTCATAGAATTTTTTTCAGACGTCAAAGAAAATTTATGATAATTAATTCTAACAATTAATATAAATTTTGCATGTAACTAATTTTTTGAAACTACTCTTTTATATTACCTAAAACAAGTTTTTAAGCGAATTTACTTTTCTGCTAACACTTGAATAACGTGGAAATATAGATTTTAACTTTTTTTTATGTATCGTGATATTTTTTACCTTTTGAATTTTGGTAACCTTCGATTCTGTGTGTCATCCCATAAATCTCTTATCATGTTATGTTAATTTATGATTCTTTTGATTAACTATATAAAACCTCGAGGTTTGTTGAAAGAATCTTTCAAGGTGGTTTTGTATCATAATTACACATTTTATAACATTTAAAATTGTTTCTAGAATTTTACATATGATTTAAAAAGCTTTAATTTTAATTGTAGATTATCATCCTAAGGTTTTTTCTATATTTTTAAGCTTATGGTTTGAAACATATAGTATTAGCTCTAATATCTATTTTTATAAGTGCATTACATCTCTTTTCCATGCTGATGTTAAATTTATTGATTGAAAATATTTCACTTCTGTGTATATCAGAAACAATTTTTTACTATGATTAGGTTCGAAATTCTCACCTGTTGGATATTGAAAGTTTTGAAGACACCTTTGGTAAGAAAGCTACTAGAAATAGGCCCAAAACATTGTTTAATGATCTTGAAGAATTAGCCGGTGATGCTGTCAAAAAAAGTGAAATGTACGAGGAAAAAGTGATCAATTTTACTGATCCGGATGGTGAGTCACGCCCAGAAATGAGGGATCCGGCATTAACTTATGGTCAGTCGAAGAGAATTTGGAATGAACTATATAAAGTTATTGATTCTTCAGACGTAGTTTTTCAAGTATTGGATGCACGAGATCCCCTTGGAACTAGGTCAAATCACATCGAAAAGTATTTGAAGAATGAAAAAAAGCATAAACATCTTGTATTTATACTAAATAAATGCGATCTTTTACCAGTTTGGATTACGAAGCAATGGGTGGCCGTTCTTTCAAAGGAATACCCCACAATCGCATTTAAGTCAGATATCCACCATGGTTTTGGAAAAAGTGCTGTATTTCAGCTTCTTAGACAATTCGTGAAACTTCATAATTCCAAGAAGTGTATTAGTATTGGTTTGATTGGCTATCCTAATGTTGGAAAGAGTTCTCTTATAAACACATTGGTTGGCAAGAAGGTTTGTAATGTCGCCCCCATTCCAGGTGAGACAAAAGTGTGGCAGTATATTTCCTTGATGAAAAGGGTTTATTTGATTGATTGCCCTGGTGTTGTGTATCCTGATAATGTTTCCGATTCTGATATAGTCCTAAAAGGCATTGTTAGAGTGGAGAACATTAAAAATCCTTCTCAATACGTGGAAAGCTTATTAAAGCGGGTTCAACCAGAGTATATTACTAAGACATATGGTATACAAAACTGGAGTGATTCTCAAGATCTTATGGAAATCTTGGCAACTAAGTCTGGTAGACTCCTCAAAAAAGGTGAACCTGATATTGATACAGTTGCTAGGATACTTCTTTCCGATTTTCAGAAAGGAAAGCTGCCTCATTTTATTCCACCTTCACAATCTTTCATTGATGAAGCAAATACTGTAGAATTAGATGATAAGGATATTGAAAAACTATCTGTTTGTAATGAAGATTCCAATATTTTGGGTTAGACTATTAGTATTTCATGTAAATGTCTATTTTTTTAAAATTGATGTCAGAAAATATTTTTTATCAATTTATAAGAGAATTGTTTTGCAATTGTTAGACCAAACCAAAGGTTATAATATAGATTTTTGGGTTCTTGGTTTTATACGAAGGGGTTTCTATAGGTTATTTTTGATCAACGTCATTCAAACGAACCTAGAATACGAAACAATTACCTTTGACCTTTACTAATGTTTTTTATTGGTTCAGTTACTTTCGGAAGGATTCATAAGCGTTGGATCTAGTGAAACTGCTATAATATAATAAGAACTAATAACGATGCCCAAGAGGGTAAAAAGCTTGAATGGATGGTTTTGTAAGCGAACCTCTTACGAGTTTCGGATACCTTATAATTGTGCTACTATTAAGGAAACATTCAAAGATATAATTTTTATGCATGTTGGTGAAAATTCTCAACTTTATCGAGATATTTTAGGCACTGAATAAACCTATTGGTGCTTTGAACAGGCATCAACTTTGAATAGAGGTGCATTTTAAAAATGCCCTTATGATTGAATTTCTGCCTGTATGTATATGGGCATTGATCTCCTTTTTTGAATTATTAACCGGTTGAAACAAAAACTTAAGCATTATTCTGGTATTCATAATTAATTCAGTGTAAATAACAATAAAAATTTCTGAAAATATTTATTCACAGGTAAATTGTAATAAAAAACAAATTTTTTAAAACACTGTCTTCAATGTACATCTTAATAAATATGCTTGAAGGTTTCCACGGAACTTAAGAATTCCGCAGGAAGAATTTTATTGAGTGTTTTCCTTCCTTATCATCGTGGAAATTGGAAATATTATCAGACTGGAAATACGATCGGGCACGTATTCTAATAATTTAAGTCGCACCACGTCTCCGACCTCTGTAGTGTCGGAAACATACTAGGGATAACGGAATGTTATGAAAGATCACCTTTATTTTGTACTCAGACAGAATGTAATTGGCTGAGGAAGCTTTATATGGGTAAAAAGATTTCGATTGTAAGATGATGGAATGAACTAACCAGTTCTTCCTTCTAATACATTGGATTAATCATTTTTCTATAACGCGTGTAGAGATATCTTCAGATTATGGATTGATAATCAAGCAATAAAACCGTATCTAAAAACATCATCAGAACCAAGCTGGCCGCACTACTAATTACAGTTTTTATAATGTAGAAAACAGAAATTAACCGCCTTACACAGTAGGAATGATTTCATAGAACTAATATTTTGTTAATTATAAATATTTGTCACAATTATTAAAGGAAGCGGTTACGATTTTATTTTTTGAAAATTCATTTCCTCAGTGTTAATATTTTGATAATTTTCTAAAATAGCTTATTTAAAATAAATTAAAGAGTTTGTCAGGGAATCCTGGAAGATCATGAATTAATTAATTAAGAAAAAATACGTTGTTAGCGTCGCCTTTATCGATGAGCCTGGAAGCACGCCCTTCATTAATTTTAGTTGAGATTCTTGTCCTAAGATAATATATTGTCGTGTCTTACTGCTGCTGAAGCGTTCAGCAAGCGACGCAAGTAGATCGACCGAAGAAGTCAATTATTTGGGTTTTGGAGAACCCAGTGCGTGCACTTTCCAAATTTAATTTCCTATCTATGCTGATAAAACAAACTTCTCAATGGGATAATGAAACTAACCCTTACAAAAAATACTAGCCGGCTGCCCCGCCGCGTTTACACGTGTGTTTTAAATAATATAAAAGTATCTGATTTCCTCTGACCAGAGACTAAATATCGTTAGAGGACAAGTTTCTCACGATAATATTAATAAAAAATTAATATAAATTCATTGAAAATTTCTTTTAAAAAGGGCTATAAAATATCAAATTAATTAAAAGATATTTCGTTCATCATAGTCTTTTGTGGCAAAAATTAGCATTGATCAAATTATGGGTTATGAGTAATGATCTTTTATTTCCTTTAGATTACATGTGGCCTAAAAGTTACTGTTTTATGATATATATTTCCAATCATATGAACCTGACATTATATTAATACGGATAAATAATCGGTGTGACCTATTTAGTATAAGAAAGTATACGTATGTCTGCCAAAAATAGAAATGTATTAAGTATAAATTACCGATAATCTGATCTGATGGATAAAAACTAATATAAATTTTGGGTCTGGTGTATTAAAATTTGTATAAATTGTTTTAAAGAGTTCCTGTTTGTTTAGCTGTTGATTAATGCTATCGAAGTTACGGATATATGTAAACTTTTGAGTGTCATAATTTTTTAAGAACATTCCAGGTTCCTTAGTTAAACACTCCGCCATAAACTATTTAAAAAAATGTATAAAATATTTTGTTTCCCATTCACTTCCAACCGAAAATAGTCCATAATTTTGTCACTATTTAGATTGACCTGTCTATTTAAATATTGTAGAATTTTTGTCCATCTTAAATCGCTATAATAGATGCATGAGATTTAATCTAATGATGCATCTGCATGTCTTTATTTTTAAGATCGTTAAGGTTGACCTATAATAAACCATTGACGAAACTATTCCTTATGCATCAACCAAAAATTTTAGAAAATTTAAAATTTAAATTCTTCTGATTAAATCTAATTCCTTTTTCATTTAAAATATATTGAAGGCATAAATAGAAACCATCCTATTTATTTACCTATCATTTTAAAAATCTGGTAATTTATAGTGGGTGATTTTAATGCATGTTAGTGGCCAATGGATTGATCTACTATATTCTAAATTTGGAAAGAATACATGTTTTTATCAAATTTTGTATAATAATGTAATGAAGCTTTTGGAATTCGCTTATTTCAATATTTATAAAAACATAAAGGTATTTGAAGGAGGATAGTTTATATTGAAGGATATATGCTTTATTATTTTTTAAGAAATCTATCTATCATTGAAAATAACCCGCAATTCTTTTTAAAATATATTAAATTAACGCTTATCAATTTTAAAGACATCTTTTGATTTACAACATAATCAACGATTAAGTGTTTAAACTCTGTTGAAAGGGATTATTCTATCCCATCGAAGATCCAAGTGTTATTTTCGTTAACATAAGTAAACATTTCCACAATACGACTATTCATCAGAATCGTATTTATTTATCTAAATTTCTATCTGCATTAAGACTTTTTTATACCCTTAAACAAGTCTAAAATTATTAATTAGAGAAGCAATCCAGGAGGAATTTAAGATGGCTTACTTTACTTCGAAATAAAGATGGTCAGTGAAATATTAAATAAAACATTGTTTAGTACAGGTAAACAATATAATTGTATTTTTTAATACAACTAAGACATGTATACTTGAAAGTTATTACATATTAAGGTAATTCAAAAAAGTTACAGTTTTGTTACTGTCTGTAATATGCCTAAAAAAGTATCACAAAAATGTCACACGATTGAGTGATAAAGTCAATAATTTTATTGGGAAAAATATTTATTAGAAATGATTTACGTATCAGAGTTATTTAAGAGTCCTGAACTTTTGTAGAATGAACATTGATATTACACTGTACTGGTTTATATTAAAGTAAGTGAAAAATATACATGATATTTAACTATTGGTTACATCTACTTACGATGGTATTTCTTGGCTTCCGCTAAGAGTGATTTCCACGTTTGACATAATCGAATAGTATCAGAAATAAGACTTGAAGGAACGAGATTTTTTATTCCAAATGATTTTAAATCCTCTTGATCACGACAAGAAAGTAGATCGATATGTGGAGGTAAGGAATTTAATTCATTCACATTGTTACAATATTTCGAAAGTGTATCAATACAATACAAAATTTTTGTTGATAGATCAAAAGAATCCGGGAGGTTACAAAAGGATGTTGTAGGTTCTAGTTCAAATTTTTTATCATCAATAGATGTAGGGGTAAGGAAATCAGTTATAGAATTATGTTCGAAGTTAGTGCTATAAGATCGTAGTGGTTTTTCGTTTTTAGCACAGTTCTTGTAATAACAAATATACCTATTAATTTCAGTAATAGAGTCATTTATTTTGCTAAAACATTTAAACAGTTCAAAAAATGTACTTCATGACCGGGATAAGTCCTAATAATAACGGTAAACCTTTCATTACTGTTTCCTGAAACATTTTTCTCCTACGCATAATTAAATAACAATATTTACTAATAAACTTTTTTTTAAATTCTCGTATCTGTAATCTACAATTAACAAGCAAGCTATTTCTCACTATTGGGAACATAAATAAGCTTAATATATTAAAACCTGTGAGGTTTTCGATAAGCTTACTTTGTGCAGTTAAATTCATGCTAAGTTTTTCAATCAGTCCTTGGTATTTTTTCTCGTTTAGAAATAAGTATTTCTATAAATATATAGCAAAACTTCATTTTATATACTTCATCACAGTTTGAATAAAATAAAACTAAAATATTGTCAGGAAGGTCATTCTGTATCTAAAAAGATGATAAAATTTGGATCGAGCATACCAAATTCGAAAAATCAAAGAGTATCCTCTGCCTTTGATCGTACATTTGTTGTCCTTTATTTAACAAGACTTGAATTTGATTAATAACATCGGAAAACTCATGAACTAAAAAAAATGTTAGAAAAAATAAAAAAGTCACAATCGAGTGTTTTCAATGAATATTTATTTGAATCTTTGGCTAACATAAACAACTCCCTTAATTCCTGTATCCCATAAACGGCAAGAATGTCTTTCAATATTTTTTCCTTCATAAAATAAAGTTTTTGAAAGTATCAAAACGTAACATAAAATAAAAACATACAAAAACAATAATGAACATATTTTAATAAAGGAAATTTTGTTTTATCATCGGTTCGTCGGGGAAATATAAATGTTTTTTGAATGTTTTGAAACTATTAAAGAAAAAAATATAATTTTAATGTCATAAACTACGTTTTACTTATTATTTTATGTTTTGTAGAGCGCATAGATCAATCTTTTTGAAGAAAAGATTAAAATAATTGGTTGAACATATAAAAATATATATTTCGCATGAGTGTTCAAAAATAATTTGGTTTTACCAGAGAAAATCGATATAAAGAATAGATATAAACAGAAATATTTTAACATATAACGTGGATCACCATGTTTGAATCTGTGGGGGACATAGTATTATTATCTTTAATGCTGTATTCAAATTAAAAAGAAAGTAATATTAGACCAAAAATTATAATAAATAAGGTATATTGCATAATAAATTATTTATATTTATGGATAATGAGGAATAAACAAAAACCAATCTACATAATGTATATAATAAAACAAAAGAAAAATATTTAATTAGAGCAGAGAAGTAGAAATTTTTTCATCTAATATCGACATAAATGGTACAAAAAATAAAAAAAATTAACAAATGCTTTCAACAAAAGTAGTTTAAGATATATCTAGCCGTAAAAGTAGAAATAAATGAAAGAACATTTTATTAGGAAATTAAGTGACTAGAAATATTCAGAGCCACAAATACTTATGTAAATGAGATATATAAATTAATATATAGAAGATATTGATGTAGCTTGTGAAACTTTCGAATAAGCCTCAACTATAGAAAGTGGTACCACCTTATTTAAGCACAACACTTTGGCTCAATAGATGACAGTTTTTAGCATATATATTTCGATAAATAATTTTTATAATTTAATTCCATTCGATAAAATACCCTAAACGATTTAATTGTTCAATTTATTAAAATTTTATACACCGTTCTTAGACTACAGTCCACTATCGTTAAAATAAAAATTACCAGATTGCAGCTCGTAATTTGCGGTTTAAGTGAAAATTATTAAGAATACCAATTAGCTGTTAAATCTAGCACAAATGACTAGAGAAAACTATAATAATTATAATTATTGATAAAAACTTTATTTCAGCGTTATAATAAAGAACAAAAATAATTGTTCAAGTTATCTTTCAGAAATATTCTTTATTCATTATTAAAATGTTTGCTCAGCTAAGATGGTAAATGATTGATATTTATTTCTTTCAAGTTTATTTCAACTATAGTGAAAAATAATTTTGGTATTCTATTCTAGTTAGATATTTTAAAAAATGAAACCATCATGCTGCAAAACTTTCAGTATATGTTTGTTCTTAAGCATATAATTAAATTAAGTTACAATAAAATTGATACAAATTATAAATGATATATCGATGCCGATACTAGTAATAATCGAAAGAATTGATTAAAGTCATGGTGTCATAATTTAGAAGGCTGTTTGGATTCTGAAAAATATTAATAAAGTGGTTTTTAAATTTTGTGTTTTTATTAATACAGCAAGAAGTGTTTGCAAAATGGTTCCTGGTATTAGTCCTTTATATCCCATGTCATGTGTATTCATAATGAGTATTACTCACGATACATCGATGATAAGGGTACATGTTCAAATACATTGGTAATTGTTTAAGGATAATTTTGGCGGGTATTTTCAAAAACTTTCAATAGAAAATTTAATCAAATATTTTAAAAAGTTTTACTAAAATGAAGAATAAAAACTAATCGAATGGTTTATAAAATGAAAATCCATAAATAACGTATTGAACCAAAATAGCAATGATCATTTTTTATGATTATTTTAGAATTTTTTATTAAACTGAAAAACTTTAAGCCTTGTTTAAAGGCTAAAAATATATTTTTGAAAATCCATAGTTGTCACATGATGTCATAAAACCTTTAATCGTTAATTTTTAAGGTAACAAATATAATTAACGCCATACCAAAAATGTATTTTTTAATTTGTTTTACACTTATCCCCCCATAATTTTATATATTTTTATGCAAAAAGATGGGTCTTTTAAAAAGGATTAAATAAACAAATAGGAAACAAAATTGGTAGAAATGGGTATTACGAGATTATATGATATTATTTTAACTATTTATCATGCCAAATATATCGGTTATAGCAGCCCTTTTCACCAAATATATTTTAATTAAACATATCTTTCCTGATATCAGGGCAGGGATTTCCAATTGAATATGCACAGAATGATGCAATTAATCCGAGAAACGAATTTGGTATTTTCAACATGTTAACATTCACTAAGTTAATACTTTCAAATAAAGTTTTTTTCCTTCTGTTTTTAGAATTGAAATTTCATTATTAGATATAAAATAATATTCATTTTTAAATATTACCAAAGGTGTAAAAAACAATAACACCTATTTTCAAAAGTATCAGTATCTTTTTTCATGTTTTCAGGTGTAATATAAAAAATAATACAATATTTCTTCTCTTCTAAAGTGAACTCTCCAATGACATTATATATTGTTACTTTAACAATAACACCTATCAATTAAGTTTGTAAATAGAGTACACAAAATATGTCAAGGGAATTCGATATTATAAGCTTAAATGAAAAATAATATCATAATGTAAATTTGACTAAGATCGGTTACTAAACAAATTAGTATTAATATTCTATAACATGAACTTAATGGTGGTGAGTTACAAAGTAAGGGAAGAATCTTTGTCACGTTGATTATTTAGTTTAAAGAATGGAACATCATTTAATGAAATCATTTCAAATTTTATAACGTGATTATAAATGTAAAAAAAAATTGTAAATACCCATTAATTTAAAATTGGGGATTAATAAAAATAACCACCGAAATGCAAAAAACCAGAATCACAATTTCTGTAATATTATTAAGTCCTGAAACCGTTTTAAACAATTCTGGATTTTCAAATATGAAACTTAAATTATACAGTTCCAATTTTTGGGAGGATGAAGCTTCGCATTCAACTTAATTTTCAAAATATTTTTAGGAAAATTTTGTTCATGGATAATGAATATTGCATATTTATCTTTCTATGCGAATAATTGAAGAAAATTTTCAAAATGATAGAATCGCTTACATTTATTGATTCAAATTTCGGTAGTCACATTTCATCACATATAAGCCAAGGTATTATTTAAGTTAATTTTTAATAAAATTCTTACGCTAAATATAAAGTCTAACTGGCAAATCCAGATCCTATTTTTCTAGCTCAAATATCAGAATATATCACAGGAAAAAAGGCCATTAAAATTGATAAAAAATAATTTAATTACTATATTTTAAATTAAGTGATATATTTGTCAAGAAATATTAATTTATTAAGCCTATGATGATATAACATAACATTATTATAGAGGAATATATAGCGTTGTACTTTTATCAGGATTTCCTAGGAATGGTATACTGTCGAGATAAGGTGTCTAAACATTTAATATATGTGTAATTGATTGGCCTGAATGACAAGACATATCCTATAATATTGAATTAAATAGTTTATTAAATTTCAGATAATGGAACATGTAAATAATGAAATCAATAATATTTAAATATTTTTTTAGAAATTTATATAAAAAATATCATCTCAGGCCAATTAAAAAAATAAATATTAAGTATAATCAAAATAGATACAGGATTGCTTAAAACTTGAAGTTCAAGTTATATTTGGATTAAATTAAATAAAGAAGTTTTCATTTTTATTAAGCCAAAAGGAAAAAGATCATTTTTCCTCTACAACACCAATGATTAATTTTATTTTTATGCCCTAATGCTTATTAATAAAATAAATGTTGAATAAAAAATAGTACCAAGGCAATCATTAATTTTTTCTGCTTCAAGTTTCTTAAACTAAACTTAAAATTTAAATAAAAATATTCTATTATGAAATCGAAGATGCATTTAATGTTGTAATTTTTGTTTTATTAGATAATTTAATAATTGAAGTAGATATTAATCAGCAGGTTTTGTAACACCTCTTACAGTTAATAAAGATACCTTTTTAAGTTTTTCTGTCCAATCAAAAAAATTTTTTAGTGATAATCTTTTTAGATTTTCGTCATTGATTTAAAAAATCCTTTAACATAGTTAAAAATTTAGTAAAATGAGAAAGGTGATATACTTTAATATTTATCTGTATAACAATTGTTAGCTATATTATACTACTAATACATCATAATAACTGAGGTTTCAATGATTAGTACTAGTATTAAATTAAATATCTACTAAGTTATAGACCACTTAAAATCCAGTGGTGGAAAAGATTATATTTTAAAAAAAATAGAATCTGAAGAACAGGTACTTTAAAAGGAAAGGTCCAACTAGAAGAAAAATAATAAAGGTCTAAATCAATTTCTTCAAAGGAGATTTCAAATTTAAAAATTTATTTACAAAATTTTAGGTTATGTATGAAACTACAAGTTAAAAATTGAACAGAACATAATTCTTTGAAGTTATTTTAAAACATATAGTGTTAATAAAAAAACTTATTTTTAAAAAATATTACATAAATAATATAAATATATGGCTAAAGCATGGAAACAGATGCAAAATCCGTTATAATAATCCAAATATTTTTAAAAAATTAATGATTATCATAAGTACATTTTCATAGAATAGATTACAAATCTTCAAAAACTCAGCCTCATTAAATCCTGATTCCTTAACGTACATATATTATATTTTTAATAACTTTGATATTAATATTCTCTAACGTTTTCATGCTTTCTATACCTTGCAATACATTTTTAATTTCTAAATTTATATTTCGATGCGATTCAAGAATATTTCTAAAAATAATTAAATATTGCATATTTTATTCAACTCATTTAAAACCTGATCCAAAGATGATATTGGGTTGAATTCTTTTTCGAACAATTTTAAATTTTCTTCTAAGCCATCTAAAAAAATATATATATATATAT
>LDMZ01069398.1:0-16229 GCA_001455285.1 Sphaeromyxa zaharoni
CATTCACAAATTGAAGAAATTTTGGATGAGGAAGAATTTGCTGGGCATAGGATTTTAAGGTTAGGATTTTACAGCCCAATGCTCAATCCTATTGAGCATGTTTGGTCTGTATTAAAATCTTATGTGAAAAGGCTCTTAGCAGAAAAATTACATGCCATTTTAGGTCAAGTTAATGGGGAACTTTCTATAAAAGAGCATCGCTTAAGGGCTTTAGAACAATTAATTCGAGAAGCAATGACAACAATTGAGTTAAATTTATGCTTAAATTGCATTGCTGGTATTCAGGGTTTATTATCTTAGGCTGTTAGGATGGAGAATATGGAATTCTAATAAAATTGATTAGTAATTTATTCTTAGTTTTTTAGATCTTTAAAATTTTTATAAGATTTAATTACTCTTCTTTGAATTTTCAAGTTATAATTTTCATTTTAAAAATAATCATTCCATTTTAAAAGTGGTATTCCATTTTGAAGGTGATTATTCCATTTTGAAGGTGATTATTCCATTTTGAAAGTGATTATTCCATTTTGAAAGTGATTATTCCATTTTGAAAGTGAAATGGTATAGGTGTCTGTATTTACTATCAGATTAATTGTGATGATTAAAAATATATCCGGTTAAGTAGCATACGCATCATCGCTTTCATGCACCAGCGTTCCGTTGCTACTTTGTGGGGTTAAAATATTTAATTAATAACTAAATAAAAAATATCGCAACTGTGGTGAAAAATGAATTGTAAAAAATCATTATTCCGTTTTAAATTAAATTAAATAAAATCACAAATTTTCACTTGTTGTGGAGGTTTCATACCCCATTGTCCGTGAAAAAAGTTGGGTCACTCGACCAAATCTTGTTACATTAATTGTTTTTAATTGAAATCATAAAAATTTTATGATTATATTTTTTGGGCTTTTAATATGAAAATATTTCCTTAAAAAACTAATTAATCTAGAAGCACAACATATATTTGGTATCTCAATCCAAGATAGAGTTTGTTACAGAAAATCCCTGGTTCAAAATATACTATTTGGCATCTATTCATCCAACAAACCCTGATTGGAACCACTGCCTATGATATCTCTGCTAAATCCATTTTATATTATTTTTCAATAAGTTTGGAATTATCTTTAATATGTAGAACATCAAACGAAGTTTTCTTATAGGAGTGCTTAAAACCCATGTTAAACTGATCGCTTAAATAATCCATGAATCATGCATAAACAATAACGAATATTAAATCATTGCAAGAGACTAATAATTATTTTACTCGTTCTACTACAATTTCAATTTTGAAATACTTTAGATATTTCTTCGCACCTTTATTGAAAACTTTTAATAGACCTTTATCCAAAAATAATACCCTGCATTATCCTTCTACACAGGATCCGACCTTCGGAATATAGATCAATGTTTTATTTTATATATAGGAATAATTTGTTAAACGTTTTAGAGGTTTCAAAGTTTTTCACAATTTTCTAACCACAGGCATATAAACGAGTTACATTTTTTAATAAGGGTATGCATGTAAACTATATAATTACATTATGAGTTTAAACGTCCATTAGGCATTACATTCTGTTTTTTTAAAAAGTTTATAAAAAATTTCGGATATTTTTTGAGGCTGGTAATCGAGCGATGCACCATCTACGATTCTTAAGTACAATCGATTACCCTTATCAGTAAAATACGTTCATTTAGTGTTTAGATGCCAAATTTATCAAAAAAGTTAATTTCCATATGATCTAGTGTTTCTATCCACCTTTCTAATCGATCTTTTAGTCTAAATTATTTTTAACTTACAGCTTATCCCGTATATACTCGCATATAAGCCGGCACTCAACTTATCTAATTTTACTCCATATTTTTGGTTCATAGAAATTTGTTACTGTAAAGAACTAGAATGCTTACTTTTATGTTGCATACTAGAAATTATACATCTCGATATGAATAAAGAAAAACATTCTTTTTTTTTGTTCTATTTACCGTATATAATCGCATATGAACCGACCTCATGATTTCATCATTGATTTTTGTACTTCTAAACTCGGCTTAAATGTGAGTACATACGGTACTCTATCTTAGTTTCATTATAAACCATAATATTTTTCTGCTAATGTGTAAAGTGATTAAACTATCTTTTTATATAAATATAGAGCTTCCAAATCGATGTATAAGATTAAAATATAATGTTTTTAACTATTTCTTTCAAATATAGCATTTAACTAATTAATTTATGGGAAAATCAAATACAATTTACTCAATGTTAAAATTCGAATCTTTTTTAGCAGTATCATAGATAAAAATATCTCATTATCGAGAGTATTCTCTCCTTGATAACCTTGGGCAAAATCCAGTCAGTTCCTTCACAAAGGTATCTAACAAACTAAATTAATCTTCAGTCCCTATTCATTGTTTGGAGGTGTTCTTAGAGAATGTCGCAAAAATAATACAATATGGAGAACATAATATCCTCATCTGTAACATTGGTTACGCCGGTGAAAATTGTTTTTATCGTAACAAATATCTATTCACATATGATATCCATTTTCTATTTCTATTTTCAAATACTTTAAACTTTTTTTAGATCCTTGGATGCCAAAAGTTTTAAGGTGATGGCGCAGAAATTTCCAATTTTTAGAATTTAATAACATGAATCACATTTTTCAATATTTGATAGAACTAAACGAAAAAAGAAAAGTCGGTGTCTAAAATTTATTATACGACTTAATACAATTTTAACAAATGCAGATACACAAAAATTTTTTACTTCAATGAAACAAATTTTTGATCTATTTTTTTAGCTAAAACTTTTATTGAATTAGCGAAGAACAACGCAACAAGTTCAGAAGCGCAAGATTTAGCTCACAGGTTCCGTATTATTCTAATGTTAATTATTTGTCAGCTAGAGATATAGTATATTAGCGACCGATAATATAAGTAATCAAATTTTTTCGAAAATATAGGTCAAAGAAATTGTTACTACTTTAAATTCAAAATTCTTGTTTAATGAAGCATCGCGTAGGTTTATCCTCACTAATCCGGAACCGGCTCTGGGTAAATACTTTCTTATTTCTACGTTCGTGAGATTTCATTTTCTGCAGGTGTCGGGTTGCTTTATATGTTTCTGTACTACATTAGAGGCTCTTAAGCCTTCTTTTCATTCCCTTATTCCAAAAATATCGAATTGTAGAAAATAAATATTTCTTCTAATCCAAATCATTAGATGATACATTTTCATCTAATCTGCACCGAAGATGTTCAATAGTCCGTATTTTCAGAATCAAAAAGGCAGGATTTTTGAAGCTCAATTTGTATATATTCAAACAATTGTAGGTTGGTTAGGAACATAATTTAAGCTGTGACTAAACTCGTATGTAAAATCACGAGAAAAAGTGATAAACATATACACAAAAAACAGTTGTGCACCAACATCAAATATTCGCATGTAAATGAGAATAAAACCAATCGTGTATTAATAGATAAATATCTTAATGAAATGATTAAAAGGATTCTTCAGGGTTTACTTTAAAAATACCTAAACCCGATCATCTTATTACCAAGATCTATAAAAAGCATATTGAAATTTTTAATGTGTTTCATTCAATTAATCTAGATCAAAAACAATATATACACCAATACGGCACTTATTTTCTGATAAATTCATTACTCACAAATTTTTGTGATCACACATGAATGATTCTGGGCATGTAAACAATCACTATGATTCTACCTTAAGGTGAGTGTATTAGCTACCACATTTGCAGGAAAGCAATGAAGATTTAAAACAACCAGATTGAGGAGAAATAAAAAATTTACCTATCACCTTGCTTCTAAATAATTATTTTTTAATGACATAAATACAAGTAATTTGAAACATATTACAATACTAAGTTGGACGGTTTATTACCTATATCAATAAAGGCTATACAAGAACCCAGAGCTCTTTGACAATGCAAATCTGGATTAGCACAAAAATAATCAAGATAAAAATCATCTTGACAATGTCCATGGCTACAAAAGGAAAATTTATAATCATAAAACCTTAGTAAGCTTCAGTTGTTTCTATCACAAATTTAAAAATTAAAAAAAGTTATAAACTTAATTTAAACCTACCTCATCACACAAAAATATAATAATTAAACTAAAGTTTATATTTTTATAAATATTAGGCACAAAGAAGTTGATGCAATAGAAAAGTAAAGAATTTCTGCAATTATTTTTTTTATACCTTTTGAAAAGATTGACAACGTAGTACATATAAAAAGAGATTTACAAATGTTCTGAGGCCAAAATAAGATGCGAATCATTACAATTTTTAAAATATAGTATGCTCGTAGCATCAGGTGAGGCTATTGACCCAGTTGATCCCTTATCCGCAGGGGATAGTTGGGAGGAATCTTCATTACTACTTCTAACATCCTAAAAATAGAATAATTCAAACGTTCAAAAATTTAAAACACTGCTTTCCTCAGCTGCGATATATGACGAATGAAATTCAGTACATTCACCACCATCCATATCAGCATCATTGATTTGATGATCAGAAGAGTCAGTACTGCTAATATCTTTTAACTTAGAAGACGGGCAATCTTCTTCGTAAATGTATTCATTAAAAACCCTATCATCAGTAATTTCTCCATTTTTTATTCTCTGATGATAACGATCAATCAGCGAGTTATAGACTCTCTACATATAAATTACATTGGTAAAATCAATTAATATAAAATAAACTAGGAGTGTTAGAGATTAGAATTTGTTTTTATACAATTACCAATTACTTTGTGTATTTTGTGAATGTAAACATAATTATACTCTTGATAGTTCTATGATTTTAGTATAGATTATATATATATATTAGAATTATATCACGGAATGATAATATTACAAAAATTATATTTTGATTTCTGCTTCACTAGAAGCATTAATTTAATGACCCAAAAATGTTAACGGTTGCGACATTTTAAAATATTTAGTTTAGTTCAGTAAAATTATTAATATATAGTAGCTGTAAAAACGATCATTAAACTTTAATTTCCAACCCTATACATAAGGAATATCTTCAAATTCCCAATAGTCTTCACAAATTCTAACTAATTGATTTAAAGAGCCATTTATTTGATGGATCATATTTTTCTCAAGTGCGACGGTACCAGAAATAAGGTCAAACTGATAGCATAAGCTTAGCAACATCGGATTACTACTCTTTCCAAATTGGGAAAATGATAAAAAAGTAAAAAGGGATTGATATTAAAAGTCAATATCATGCAATCTTTTAAAAATTCGATCTCTCACATAAGTATTCCTTATTATCCCAATAAACTTATATACACGTATTAAGAAGAACACATACTAAGTTTACTTACATAGTGTGAACTAAACTTAAAGCAACCCGATAAACTAAAAAAAAGTTCAGTTTTTGATCAAACATAACAGGCATACGAAAATAATAATTTGTTGCAACAATTTCAAAAGACACATGAAAGTGGGAAAGAATACGTTTTTCGGATACAGCAACAGAAGTAAAGAGAAAAACATAAACATAAGTATGATTAAAATAAATATTTCAAGGGACATAACACATTTCACTCTGTAAGGGAAAATATTATTGGCTTTCTAAAATAATCTATGTCATAAAAATAATTTCAACATGTTTTCAAAGTGAATACTCAAACTCAATCAAAAATTGATAATTTCGTTATTATTCTCCCTACTTTAAGGCATGAATAATCGAAGCATAATGATGAAAATTTTCACAGGCTGTTAAAAATAGAATATTATAATCAACATATCAGCTTTTAGAATAATCTCAATATATTATAAAGTCCAGAGCAAGAAAAATTAGGTGGTAATTATGAAAAATGACTTATAAAAGAGAAAAATAAGTAAAGTCTTTTTAAGACTGATAATTTGCTAAACCGTTAATGATGGAAGAAATTCTGAGACTATGATAACAAAATATTTAAACATGGTTGATAGCGATAAAAGGTTTCAGCGATTCTTGATTCCTTTCTGTTCGAATAGGCAATGACAAGCATTAAATTTCACTATATCTTAAAACTGGTCCCAAATCCCGGTGGTTAATTGAAGGTAGTAGACCCGCTCAATAAGCAAGCCAGGAGGATATAAAAATTGCCACAAGTAAACTTCGGTGCCAAATTATTGATAGATTCTTGGTTAAAATCGTTTCCATTAATATTTTCCACTTTTACTTTATATAGGAGCTGTTTGTTACTTTTATAAAATGAACAGATATTACTTTGCATCCATAAAAAATAAAAGAGTAACATAAAAAAACGTGATTTTCCATCGACTCGATTGCTTTATTGCTGATATTGGTTCAAACGATTAACCATTTACCTAATTTCAGGCAACACTAGAATACTCTCTTTCAATGACAAAACTCCTGCACAAATTCAAGCAGCTTAATAGTCTTATGCAGAGTGGACACTACACTATTTTCACCAGTAATTCTCTTTGTAACAACTACTAATAATCCCTTTTCAATTTTTATAACTGGGAATTTCTCCAGCCACCTCTGTAGATCAAAAATAATAAATATATATTGCCTCAAAACCTTTAAGTAAACGTGATAAGGTGAATAATACATAACGTTAGCATTAATATTTGATACTCAGCTTACAAATCAGGCTAGAAAAAAAATACAGCTACTCGATGAGTCCATATTCCAAAATGACTAGAACCCTACCCAGGAAGCCTGAAAATCAAAATGATTATACTTTAATCACTAACATT
Source organism: Sphaeromyxa zaharoni (assembly GCA_001455285.1). NCBI lineage: Eukaryota > Metazoa > Cnidaria > Myxozoa > Bivalvulida > Sphaeromyxidae > Sphaeromyxa > Sphaeromyxa zaharoni. Next base: position 6,754 of record LDMZ01069398.1, read on the forward strand.
TTATAATTTTTAAGAATGCTATTTCCTTATTCCTTAACGCATTAATATATATATTAGAAGATTTGAACATTTTTACAAAAAACCTTAGAAATCGTTGATAATTGACTTAAATAATAAACTAATTACAATTAAAGGATCTATGAATGAAACTACTTGATTATTTCAGTACAAGGTTTTTTAACAGATGGGATATTAGATGTATGGAGGTTACAAATAAAAATGTCTAAAATCTTATGGAAAAAACAAAAAGTAAAATAGTTAAAAATATTATACCTTAATCAAAAGTGATTTTACTGTATCTTTCACTATTTTTATTGAACTAAAGATCGATTGGGCAGCTATAAATAAATATTTTCCCTCACCAATCTACATTTTTTACAGAAATTAGAAATACGATGAAAGGATTCAGTAGGTCATAAACTCTAATAAGCATTGAATAGTACCTAATTTAGCGTTGATCAAAATTTGTATTAAATAATTACATAATTCTTCATTGTTTAAAACCTAATAACTGGGTCTACCGTTATACTTAGCATATGTAATGATAAAATATGTAGATAAGCTGATATATTAAGTAAATTTAAAAAGTTCCTATTTTTAATGCCAACTTTCCTTTATAACTATTAAAAAATAAAGATTAATTAGCCATAAAAGTATCATACAATAACAAAGACTTGGATAATACTGCTATTTGAGAACCAGTTTGAACCATTCGATTCAAGACTCTAATATTAAATAAGGGCCAGAACCGACAAAATAACATTCAATTAATGTTACTTCTTAAGCGAATAAAAAACTTTCATAACTTTTTATAAAGGATATTAAATTTGATAACACATTTATGTGTGAACGTAATAAGGATGACAGTATGTATTTCTGAAATCTACAAAACAAGGCTTTTATGAAGTATCAAATTCAAATTATATGGAACGTTATTATATAAAAGGAAATCATAATAAAAATTTGATTTAGTTCAAAGGAGAATCTCAAACCATGAATAAAAATGGACCCTTCGCTCCATCTTGATTCAAAAAATCTTATTCCATTGTATATTAACACAAAAACAAAAATATTTTGCACAATTTAAAATACCTGCCAACTGTAAATCTAGTCAGATCAGACATAAAAATATAGCCTTGAATTACATTAAAATTATAATGTTAATCTTTGTACTAATTAATATAAGATTAATAGTTTCAATTAATTAAAATATATTTTATCAAATGCATTTAAACATCTACCTATAATCGAATGTAAATATATGCCTAGTTTATACAGAATGAAGAAATATAACAAACCAAATTTTTCTTCTTAAATTTATTTGAGCTATAATAACATACGCTTATTAATTATCTAAGATTAAAATATATTTTTGGATTAGAGATAACAAAAAACTAATAAAGAAACGAATTACTTTTTCACTATAATTTTAGTTACGAACGTCTATGTATCATTTAGACAAATTAGTGTATCATAAATGATAATCGTCATACACTTTGACGATCCACAAAACAAATCAATTATTTATTAAATAAGAAATCAGAATAAATATAATTTGAGTTTTTAAATAACTTCACTTAATTCCATTTAAATCTTATGGTTCTTAAATTAGATCTTCAAAATTTTATTAACAATTACTCAATAAAAAATAAGTTGATCGGTTTAATTCATTAATTTAGCAGATCAAACAGCTTTCGCGCCAAAAACAATCAAAATATGATTAACATAATATGGATATGCATTGTCTGTTATCACCTCAAATTAAAACTTAAAATTGATGCTGTGTGGTAGTGTGGAAAACTAAATATAATGACCATCCGATCAGTTTTGAATTATATTAATATAACATTAAAAGTGAAAAAAAGTTTTGTTTTAATTTTTTCTGAACTTAATGAGCCATATAAAATGCAAAAAACACCTCAAATCAGATTGAATAATTTTTCCTAGATATAAAATCGTTGCGTTTTTACTGTAAGTAGTGTAAGAATATATATGCATATGAAATTAATTACTAAAAAATATGATTTTCAAAATAAAAATGAATTATGCATAAAATATGCGATAACCCTTTTGGTGATTTTAATATAAATATAAAACAGATTAATCTAACTATAATGTATTTCTCTGAAAATAACATTTATTATCATTTATAGCGACCAAATTAAATAACAACAGCGTCTGATAACAGCCCTATATCCCATAAATAATGGAGTTTTTGTAGAATAGAACCCACATCGTTTAATATATAAAATATATAATCTCAGATGTAAACATTGTTAATCATTTATGATATTTCTTTAAACGTAAACAATGAAATTAAGAGTAGATTTTGAACATTATTTTATAAGAAATAATAATTAACTGATATTATATCATATATCTATCGGACATAAAAATTTTATGTATAATTTTTAGAAACATATACCAACATCCAGGCTACAAATTACACATATTCTGATCTAGGTAAAGTTTTTTTGTCAATAAGGGCAAACCTTTCCTTGTGTTAATTCATTCTACATGCTTACAAATATTGTGATCTAATCGTATACTGAAACTAAAACCAGATCTTATACCACATTTCAGTTAAAAAATGACTATTATATAATATCTAATCATTGTGAATATTTTGATTTTCATAACACATATGGAAGTTATTTTTTTCAAACCCGGATTTTTGAAATTTCGTTCTAACAGATATTTTAATAAAATGAAAAACACAGAGATGATAAAAAACAACTTAATTAGAAAGCGCAGCCCATCTGACCTAGAAGTAGAGTGTTTTCGGTCAAATTAAGTAGGTTCATTTTTTCTAGCTGGAAAATTTAAGATGATAGAATTTGTACAAAATATAAATATAAGATTAGTGGTAAAACAAATTACAAAGTTTATCCTTTATTAGTTTAGAAAAACTGAAAATGTATGAACGAAAAAAGGCTTTTCTGATCTATGACCTTTAATGTAGCCTTTTAGGCGTCTAAAGAAAAATTGAAATGGTTTTTTAATATTAACAGTTAAAAGGTAACTTTATGTAAAAAAAATGAACGTTAATTAGTACAAAAATTGTTTTATACTCCAAAATTAAGTGCCTTTATACATGTCATGAGATGAGTTCACAAAAGCTTTTCACTCACTCAGGAGTTTGTTTATGAAACTAAGGATCCATGGAAGAAATTAATTGCATTATGAAATACATAATCTAGTGACGAAAACACTTCAATAAACCTAATAAAAAAAGGGATTAAAATAATTAAAATTAATGATCAATCCGCACACTCAAACAATGGTAAGCAATTATTTCTTAATAAAATTTGTTATAAAACACTCTAATGATTCAATAGTAAAAAAAATGAAAAAAGGACATACAGTTCGATAAGGGAGCAACTTCGTGGTTGTATTGTGCATCAGATCATTCTCTGTACGAAATGATTTCTTCATTTCATTGATTAAAATCATTACACTTTGGTTAAACTGATTTTCTTTCTCTAAAATCAAATCTTTTTGAGTAGGTTTCAGATTAGGTGTTTCTACCACAACAATTTTAAGAGGTGTGACCTCCCGTAGCGATTTAGTCGAAATTGGGGATGGTACGTCAGATACAGGCGAATTTAATAATATATTTGAGTTAGATTCAGTTGAGGCCTCAAGAGTACCCGTGATACGTTTCTTACGTTTTCGAGACTTTACTTTTGCACTGCCAGATCGATTCAGAGAAGAGTTATTTCCGATTCTGTAGTGTTAGTAAAAAATTTTCAGGAATAATAAGTACTTGTCACGTTCCTCTAGTTGATCGATAAACTTTAATACTTGAAAAAACTTTCGTTCCTCCCTATTTGGTTTCTTTTGTCCAAAATCCCGGTTCATAAAATATATTCTAGATACTGGTTATAAAAAATAGCTAAATCTCTATCGTATTAAACACAAAAAGAAATTAACCTTACCAAAGCAATTACAAAAGAGCAATTAACCGATCTTTTACTCACAATCGTGTATATTCGCCATCTTCCAATTTGTTTAATGGCGGAAAAAGTTCATTATAACATTCTTAACAAGTGTTACTTTTACTCAACCTAAATCTATTTATTATAATTATAATTTGGGTATGATGCTAATTGCAAGCAGATTATAGTGAATCAAGGTTATTTTGATTAATTTTTCTTTATGGTACTTGGCCTGGATTGAAAGTGTACTCATAAAATTTTTTGATTTTATTTCGTGAATATTAATAATTCTGCTACATTTTATACCTCACTCCTGTTTATGAAGCAATCTAAATATTTAAAGGCTGGAGTTTAATCCTATTTATTCGGTTTTGGTGGTACCATTAGATCAAGGATGGATAAGTCCATCATAAAGAAATTATGAACGATTCTAATTATTAAATTCAACTTATACACCTACACGTATAAGAATTCGCATATCCTACCTTATAATTTTGTATTTTACCATCTTTATACCCAAAGAAATAAAACTCTGAGCTTCTATTAATAACAACGGTATAATTTTAGGTATATTCATATATTCTTAAGGGTATAATAAAATGTTTGAAAATTCAATAGGAGCCATTTCGGCATTCCTCGCTTTTGTTTCTTTCTCTATTCAAACGTAATTAAATTCTCTCTGAGTCCAATTATTAACATACGCTGCGTATGTTGTCAATCGATCCTTATTTTGTGTTAAAAATAATTTATTGATTTTTGATTAATTTCGGTTTACTTTGATTGTAGCTCCCTTGTATATCTAAACGATTAGCCAAAAAAAGATTGTGTATATATATTTATATTAAGCATGCAGGTTCAAAAGAGTATTTCTAGCCGCGATATTGTAGTCAATAAACTCAATCTTTATTATATAAAAGATTGTTATTCCAGTGGATTTTATTTATCTCTGGGGATATCCATGGGAAATGTTTTGTCAATTTAACTGTTTCGTAAACATATTTGTTTTATTTTTACTTTCTAAGCTATCCTTTTTTTTTTCTTTTATAAATATGTAACTAAGATTTATTTTTAATGATTCTCGTAAGAATTCATAAATAGACTATTGAATAAAATGAAATTCCGCCATGTTATAATAATTAAGAGCTTAGAATTCTCTATGGACTGGGAATATAATTTATAATACAAATCTGTGGTAAAAAAAAATCTAAATACAGTTTAGTAGGAGAGTAAAACTTAGACCAGATTGTCAGATTGGTTTAATGGAGCTTCCTATTGGTAAGGAATAATCGCAAAATGAACCGAGTTCATCTAATATTAAGCTTGATGAAGCTTCAATAGGCTTTAAAAATATATATATAAAATAACTTATATTTATTAATCATTTAAAAAAGCTTTATAAATTTCGAGAAGGTCATCACTGCATGGTAAGCAATCTTTGGTTCAGGTAGCCCGTAATTTTTAAAATATTTTATGCATGGTGGTTTAAGCACTGACGTAGCATTACTTCTTGTAAAAATATAAATTTTTTTTTTAAGTTTGCATAAATGAAAGGAGTTGCAGCCTGATTTAGCTTTACTGAGACAGGTTTATGTATAGATATTTTCATAAAGACTAAATTTTCACAATTTTTTGTCAGAAATATAGCAAAAATCTGCTAAAAATTCATTAACAAACACTAAACCATGACAGGTTTTAAAATTGTTAAATTACAAACCTAAATAATTTTATTGTTTTGCAGCACACTGAAAGAAATCCGGATTGGATCGATTTAGCTTTAAATAAAATGTGGTTTTAACTTATCTATAATTAGTTTATTGTGTAAAGCTTCTTAAAAATCAGTCGACCACTGCTAAATTTGGCCTACGAGAGCTTGAATGAGATTCAAAATTTCGGATATCCTTTTATCGACCAATTTCATTCAGATCTGACATTATTTTGAATAATTCTAAAGCTTAATAAAACCATGTTTGATACAATTTTATATTAGCTATATAATCTGATGCCCGGACTGATATATTAAATTTTATTATATGGTGCACCTAACAGAAACTAAAAGAATCTCAATTTTTACCCAGAAATGTTGGTGAATTCTAGCTGATATTGGTAATTCGAGTATAATAGAACAATTTTTCACGCTATAAATCCTTTATATACAGTACACACAGAATTTTTCGTCGCAGAAGTTTGTAAGAACTCAGATTAGCCGAATAACATATGCTATAGAACCAAAATTATGCTCTCACTCAAGATATAAAATTTTTCAAATTGAAGATTAAAGGCGTTTAAATCGCATTAGTTGCCATACCTAATTAACCTTCTTAAAGGGGAAACATCGGAACACGCCACATAAGGCCCCAATAGTGTAATTCGACTTAGGTCTTAAAAATTTATTGCAAAAAATAACAATTCTCTATCCTCAAGAACCACTTTTAAATCCTTCTTTTTTATTTAATCATCCCCGAACATTGAGATATCATGTTTTCTAAAGAATACACAAAGGATTACGCACACTCAAATCTATGTTTTGCTACGATCTCAAAACGAAAGATACCGAACAAGGTAGATTAGATTAAACTTTTGCTAATCCTAATTGTTGTTTCCAGGAATATATATATATATATATATATATATTGCAAAATCCTCTTCCTTCAAAGTGCAAAAGCACTTTTGGTTGTTATGCAGCAACTAATTATTTACCACGACGCTTCTACATTGGGACTACAGAGATAATACTTTTTTTAAACTTATACATTAAGTGAAGAATTCAGTAATCAACAATACCTTGACGCAAGCATGTATAGATACTAAATTTTTATATTATATTGTCGGATCCTCCGACGAGGAACGGGAACGTGCATATCTTAGTTCATAAAGAGTAGACTATTTTTATATAATATGAGCCTTCTATCTACTCAATCAACCCTGGAGTGTACCCCACCGGCTGGAAGGTACTCCTGTGTCAACTTTTATCTAGGGAACCTTCAGGTTCCGGGAACAAATCCCAGAGTATTTATTCTGCTTTGATACAAAATTTTTTAAGTTTATATGAGCACATGAATAGAAGGACCATGTTATTAATTATTTGGAGAGTCTAATGGACCATTCAAATGCGTTTTAATTTAAAAAAAATGAAAATAATTAATGAATGACATTAAAGTACCAAATATTAATAAAATTGATCGCATTTAAAAAAATAAGTTTATCCTATTTAATTCGGATTCAAAAGCATAGATTTTTTTAGTGCTTTATAGGTGTAACACTATTCAAAACGTAATAAAAATTAGAGAAATAACTCTCCAAGTAAAAAAAATCAAGAACTAAGGTACCATAACTAGTTAAGAGACCCTTAATTTGTTCATATGTGAGCAGCTTTTTAGTAAAGAGAGTTATATTAAAAGCAGATCGTAACCTGGATAATATTTTAGATCCTATTATATTCGCTAATATATGTGGATTGTGGTAAAGCAATTTGAGGGTCCTCGAATTTTAATTATAAATATCTTACAGAATAAAATCGATTTTTTATATAAATTTACTTTAGATTTTGATTAAAAAGTTTCAATTTGATAATTATGAGAAAAATTTTCATTATGGTCATTTTTATCCCGAGGCATATGTAAAGAATAAACCAAATATCAAAACATAGTCTATGCAAATACAAATTTGGAGAATTTTTCAAAGTACTAAATAGAAACAATAACCTTATGGAACATGGGTGTTAATAAGTCATGCGACATATCTTCTTAATACACATTCAAACCCAAATTAAGGGATAAATAATTATTTTATATCTGAGAATTTAAAAACTATTTCGTTAGAAACAGATCAAAATAAACTATTTTAACATAAATAAATTCAATTAAAGGTAACAAAATTTTTTGCCCTTAAATTGAAATTCCTTAGTCTTAAGAAATACCAAAAAAGGGATTCTTAAGTACTGATTTTTTTCAAAAAATTTTTTACCTTTTGAATAATTCGACACAGATATTTTGTAAAAATTAGTTTCATCTTACGAAGCAATGAATATGAAATATTTTTCGCTCTGTTCCATTGTTTTATTGAGTTTCTATATGTTTTGAATACTTAAATTGAATAATAACTTTGAATAGTGGTATTATCACTTCTATTTGATGTTTCTTTTTCCAATTATTTCTATTTCAAAATTGAGATATGATATAACAGTATTTTTAAATTTATTAATCATAAGGAACGAATAATTGAGCTGAATTCAAAATCCTGGTCACAAATTATTTGACTCTAATCAGTAAGAATTTGTGTAATTAGATGATATAAACCCAGTACATTATTAGATTCACGATAAATTTTCATTTAAATTTGTTACAATAAAGAATTAAAATAAAGTAATAAGCAGCGAGGAATATATACTACGACAGAATATCTTGTAAGCTGTCATTCTCTTCTTTTAAATTTTAAAAATTTCTTAATCATATGTAATCTTTAAATAGATTACTTTATCCTCTTATAAGAAAAATCTATTCATTGAATACTTTAGGAAAAAGATTATTTTCTTGTTTATTCAAAAAGTGTAAAATATATTATATATCATGTACTTGTTTCATTTATAAATTTCACGAATAACATAAAATAGCAGATATTAAATTAATGTTCGTTTAACTAAAAAAGTGAATAAATATTTTATTTTAAAATTAGTCGATCCTAGTATTAAAGTGTTCCATTTTCTTTGATCCAATACTTTCAAACATTTTTTCTATCCAAAGAACTATTGAAAGTTATTAAAAAATAAAGAAGATGCGATGAAATGTTTAACAAAACTAAAAATCTAGGAAAACGTCTCCTTGACTGTCTTTAGTGCAATTACTAACCAAAAAGTTCATTAAATTAAATCTATACATAATTTGATAAGATACTATTGAGGGATTAAGCATTAATCATATTATCACACGTTTAGTATATATATATTGACTTGATGCTTACTATAAGAGCCACAGGTACAAGATAAAAATGTGCTATTATACTATTCTACTGCGACCGCTTAAATTATATTTGTTTAAAAAATTTGAATAAATGATGACTTAAGTTATTTTCACAAGACTTGTCATAACATCTCAAGGCTCTAGTTTTTCTGACCTTCAACTAGATCGGATTGACAAAATCGTCGAATACTTTCCATGGTCTTCGGTATTTTGGTGTGGCTTCTACAGCTTAGTGCTAGCCCCTCTTTTTCATAACCCTTAGAAAAATCTGTAACACTTATGAAAATTAATCTATAAGTAGTTCTCTAATCTTCGATTTTAGGATCAGCCCAATTATCCTCTGTAGATACTTTTCCTCTCTCAATGTGTGTGTTAAAAGTTTCTCAGTTTATATAAAACCAGAGCTGTATCTTCAGTGAATTATTAACATAAAAAAACATTCTGAAAAATTATTAAATTCTTGAATAACCCCTCACCATTTTCGAAGAGAGAAAACTGGTCAACCTGTGCGCGTGTGCACAATTATAAATAATAGACTCTTTAAAAATTTACAATATTAGAACTACGTTTAATCAAGTTTCCA
>LDMZ01069487.1:0-10356 GCA_001455285.1 Sphaeromyxa zaharoni
TATTAAATCTACCGCAGTATTTATAAATATATAAGACTTAATCAACAACATTAAGATGAATACTCTGTATACGAATATTTTAGCTCCATCAATATTCATCTTATTGTAGTGTATTCATGCAAATTTAAAGAAAATTTCAAAAATAGGGGATACCAATAATGATTATTAAAGTATTCAATTGCATATTTTGAGAGGCTATTTTATATTTATCTTAGTAAATATAAATTAATACTCTACAAGAATTTAATATTTAAATATGAACATGTTAGTAGTTTGTGGAATATTACAATCAAAAAAATTTTTTTCATAATATTACTTTTTTGGTTAAAAAATATAAAAGGGTAATTTGTATAATATTATTTTTAAAGCAAAAATATTAATAAATTTATAGCATCCAAGAAGTAGGTATTAGCAAATTTGGTTAACTTTATAAATATAAAATTTTTCTAATATCGTTTTTGAAAATTATAATTATGTAGAAAATGTCTCGCAATAAGCTGAATTTGGTTCTATTGAAAGAAAATTCACCGAATTTTTTATATTTGATAAAATGATGTAAATTAACCTTTCCCGATAAAACTATCCTCATTGATATTATAGTTGACATCAAAATTAATTATTAAATTCTTGGAACAATAATACATCATCATTTAAATAACATTATCAAAAATTTAAATTTTATTTTATCATTGTTTTGAAGATTTTAAACGAAATTAACAGCAAATTTTATCGGAATAATAAATTATTAGCAACTTATTACAAAACAAACTTTTTTTGATTGCGATAATCCATGAATTGTCCGTCGAAGAAATTTCCTTTTACCGTTTAGTACAACAGAACTATTAATTTTAAATTACTTAATAATAACTCATATTATACTTCCTTAGCAATATATTTTAAATTCTTTAAATATATTTATTCGCATGGTTATAATTGTTCATTAATTATTATTTCCTAGATCCTTAATTTCTGTATTCACTTTTGAATTATCCGTGAATTCAATTTTTTTCCAACTTTTTAACTTAAGAACTATTTAGCATATTCAAGAGGACAACTATTTTTTACCTATTATAATCCTAAATTTATATATTTCACAAATATAATAGATAAACCCTACACCAATTATTACGAGAGCACCAGCAACAATTAGAAATATCGCCCATCCGGGAAGCGGTTTTTCTAAATTAGTGACATTTTTAGATAAATATCATTTACGAGCTATATTTTTCTCTTTTTTTGAAACGTTCGCTGTATTTTATAAGGGAAAGTTTAATAATTAATAAGAATTTATCAGAATAGATTTGATCGTTTATGAATGTTTTAATGTAAATTTATATAAATGATAAAAATTCGAAGTTAATTTTTTATTACCAAATACAGGTAAAATAACTATTTTTGGTACAAAAATGTTTTACCAATGGTTTGTTCCGGGGTTCCTAATCCATGTATAGGTGTTCCATTTTCACCTTAGTAATATTTTAACAATTACATTACTTGTTATATGTTATATTAATCTCATTTAAAGGTATGTTAATATTTATTTTTAGAACTCAATAAATATATCAGATTATGTTGTTTTTTTTACGAAGTACAGTTATATTTGTCTACGGTTTTACTTAAAATGTCTTACCAGGGTTTTGTTCCTGCTTGTTAATTTTTTCGTTAATCTCTGATTGAAATTCTTGGAAAAAATTTAATAATTTAAAAAAAATAACTGAAATATTATTTTTTTAAAAAATAAATTTTGGATTCGAAAAAGTTAATAAACTTTAAAATCGTATTCAATTATAAAATGTAACAATGAACTGATTTTTATTAAATGATAAAGCTTTCAACTATATAAAACAGATACTCTTAAAAGCAAGTAATAAATCTTCAATATATATTTTTTTATCTAAGATAAATTACATTATTCAATATAATCCACCCGAATTATCCAAACCAAAATATATGATTAATTTTGATTCAAGCTCTGAGGTTTTCATCGATGATAGTTTCTCTTAAATAATAACAGTAAAGTATCAAAATTTACCTTTACATTCTTCACTTAACAATGAATATTCTAAAGTATTTTTGAAATTATATTAAAAGTTAACCGTTATTTAGAACCATCGCTAGAATTTCAATGTATAGATCGTTTTGGTTGCATTCTAAAAATATTTTGAATGGTTCGTGAGATTTAACTTGATTGTAGAAATGTATCCACAAACTCCGATATCCTTTCTAGGTTTAATTGAGTAAAAAATTTAAATATAAGTTGATAGGTATAAAGAACTCAAAAATTTATAGTGTACACATATAAATTGCAATTGTTATGCATATTGATGATATTTCGTTTTTACTATGTAAAATACATTGACATATTTTCCTACACCAAAAATACCTACCTAGAAGATTAATATTATCCATAACGTCTAAATATATTTATTTTTTTACGTAAGAAATATATGGTAATATATTTTTTTTTAAAAAACATTTCAATAACAATATATATTACCTAAAATTTCGGGTTTCTAAAAAGATAATACTATTGAGTGTAATATATACTTGAAGATATGCTATTGCATCTAAAACATTTTTGAGATATTTACGCTTTGTAAAGCCCATTTGAATAATACCTATAAGTAAATATCCGTTAAGAAATATGGAATAAATAAAATACCATAATTATTTAAACATTTTGTTGAAGAAATAGTGTGGAAAATCAAATCCATATCTAGGTAGAATTTCATGGAATATAAATTAGGCACCAGACATTTGAACAATACCACAGTCAACTCCTAAAAAATTTTAGTGCTTATTTAAAAATCTTACTGGGGATATATTTAAACATAAATATCAAGGCTAAATACAGTTACATATGTTTTAAATAATTATTTTGTTCGTAGAAATGGTCATTTTATTTTTTTTTGTAATAATAAAATTACCCGATACCTCCCATTGTTTGATTATTTCTACAAAAATTTATAAAATAATTTATAAATATGAAGTTTGTTTGGTTTTTTAATTGTATTTTATTTTTATACAATTATAATCTTATTCGGACTATAATTTAAATGTAAATAATATCTATACTTGAAAGTCTGGTATTCAAGTTAGTTTCGCAATTAAACGCTATAAAATATATATAAAAAGTTTAAGAGATTGAACGATGATATGGATATCTGACTTTTATTGAATCAGAGCTTAGACTTATTATATCTTTAATGTCCGTAAAAGCTAAAAATAGTGACAGGTAAATAATATGTTATCACGGCAATCAATTACAGGCGTATCATCTTCAAATAATCATAAGATATCATTTTGAAACCTGATATACATTCCATCAAATGATCCGTTTCTACATTGACATTGTCTCCACACCCTAATACGGTTAATGTAAATTTTTTTATCTAATAAATTCATTTTAGAAAGACATTAAGAAATTAAAAAATATTTTCAAAGACATGACAAAATAGGGAATATATTAAAAGTAAATAAAAAATCAAATATATTTACATCTCTGTAATATCTGAATTGCGGTAGATTCTGTACTTACAACATTTTCCTCTAAAAAAATAAAATCAGTAATTGTTATATAATGAATTTATTAATTAATATTTTATTGTTTTTTATATTTATTCTTACTTTTTACAAAGTTTGAATAGGTTCGTGATTGTGTTTAAAGAGTAAAATTATTTTTGACTTATGAAATACATTAAAACCATATTTGGTCGGAAAACTGCATTATATAATATAAAAAAACCTTTTTATGTATTTTTGGATAGTTATTCATTATATTAGCCTAGGAATTAGTTTTAATAACTGTATATCAGCTTTCAAAATTCTGTATCTAATTGTTAATCGTAGTTGCAAACTGTTACTTCAAATCCATGAAAGTAATCTTTATGTGACGGAAATTTTAAAGTTCTATCCATTATACTGTTGTGTAAATGAGAAAATTCTTTATTAAATTTTTCAATATATTTTAAAAATAATTTTTAGCTAGGTTTTTATCTTCGTTGTTATTAAAACAAATGCAAATTTCTTTAATTCCATAATGTTATATTATTGCATAAACATAACACTCATTACTGATTTAAAATCATGTTATATCTTTTATACGATTATATTATTTTCAAAAATTACTGATATAAGATTTTCCGTATATGGTATATACTACTTATAGAATTTTTGTTTATCATTGAAGACATCCAAATTGGACAAAATTATCAACTTTATACTAATGAAAAAATGACTAAATATTCTATAGTCTTTAAAACATATATACTCAAAAATCACCAAGTAGTTTTTTTGAAGCTATCAAAATCAATATTTGAAATTAACGGAGAGTGAAGACAAAACCAATTGTTTAAATATGTTTTGACACATCATATGAAATGAACTACTATAAATTAAATTTAGTTAAAAATAAAAGTGTCTGTTCAGATTTATAATAATATATTAAAGGAAGGAATTATAACTTGTTTCATTCTGTTTTATCTACTATGATCAATTAAAACAATAAAAGATGCATTTTTTGCTGTTTCGAGAGTGCAAAAAATATTGTTAAACCAAATAAAAAATTCATTTTGGTGATTCCTGGTAAGTAACTCAAAATAATCTTCAGGGCACGATGATATATTTTGCTCAAACAGAAGATTGGAATAAAATATAATTAAAAAAATGTAAATCCTAATCGAAACAAAAATTATTTCAGAATGGATTCTATACTGCACAATTCTTTATGTCTGATTATTTTAATCGATTGGAATTAATAGGTAGCTTATAATAATCCGGCTACATAAATTTCTTTTATGATTTCCTATCTTTTATAGCAGTTTCAACATTTTTGTATTTTGTTATGTTACATAAAGAAATCACTCTTGTTTGATACTATATTAAAATTTATTACATATTTTAAAAATTTTGTTGTATATTATAAGCCAACAAAAATTATATCTTGAAATTGATTAAAGACATGTTTTACTCAAAACCAAAATAATCTAGCAAAAAGCACAATTAAAAAAAATCATAAAAACAAAATATATTTAGCATACAGTAATGTTTAAATTATATATCATTCTGATTGATCATGTAACTTTGATTTAACGATGAAGGCTAGTGAAATATATAAGTAATACTTAAACTTTCGTATTAGTAGATTAACCTACTAATATTCTGGATTTCAAAGAAAGAATATTTAAGAATAAAATAGGAAAAATAGTTCTGGTCCGAAACATGAAGTCAGCACAAAAAAATTTATTATTTATCTTATTAAATTTATTTAAAGAAGTTTTGATGAACAAAAATTTTATAAATGTGCAAAAATTATACTTATATATTATATTATGTTAAAACAATTTCTAAACAGTGTAACATATAATGATAAAAATAATAATTTCGTTAGAATCAATATTTTCTGCAAAATAAGTTATACATCAATAAATATATTAGGAGAAAAAATTATATGAAACCATCAAATACGATCTATATCAAAATTTCATTTCTTAGTTAATGACATGAAGATGAGTAAAAGTATGTATATTTGACCATCCTGATTCTAATCTTTATCGTGGTTGTTAGTCGATATGCATATTTTAGCAAAAAAAATAATTAATATTATTAATATTATTGTATTTGAATTGTGAAAAATGTATATACCCGAGTTTACTCCAGATCGAGGAGGACCTCGGTAACGTTGACCTAAAAATAGAGTAAGTTAAAAAATTTTAAAAATTTAAATAATGAACAAAATTGTTTTATTATTTAAGAAAAATATCCCACATCAAAACCAATCCTTGTGAAATTCACTTTTTTTGCATCACTAGAATCTATGTTGCATTAAATTAAAAATAAATAAATCTTAAACAAAATATTACCCAGCTATGAAACTCAATGTTTATATGAATAAACCAACAAAATTTCTTGCTTCATTTATAACAAAACGTAAAACTATAACAGATAAATATCTTTATTTACATTACAAGCCACATTCTGTTAAACCAAGAAATAAAAATTCATAAATAACTTAAAAATTGGTTTTAAAGTCAATTTTACTAAAAACTGAAAATCTGTATCCATGACCTAAAAATTAAAAAATAAAACAAAACAAGTTAATTTAACACAATAATGTCATTTTCATTCGAAACCGTACATTTAGCTAAATTGATAAGATAATAAATATTTCCTTTAAATAATTTACTATAGCCTTATGATCTTAGTACTTAACTAAACATTAAAAATGTATAAATTACCAAAAAATGTATTGTTGTTTGATCCCAAAAACAAAAATCAGCTGCAATATTTTCAATTCTAAATGAAATGTGGCTAATATATTAAATAACTACATAAAAAATAATTAACAGTAACTTTTTTAGATAAAATTATTTCCTAAATTTACACATTCCAGGTTCTTCGCATCTGAAATTTAGAGGCATGGTATTAGTTTGAAAATCAAGTGCAAAGATCTATAACTCTGATAAATACTTTTCAAAAATAACTGCACTTAATAAAAAAGATATATTAATACATTATAACACATTGATTAAGTTTAAAATTGAATTCAATAATATAAGACTTAAACAAAAAATTTTATTTTTATCATTAAAATATATTATCCCTTAATTTTCTAAGGAAATGAAATATTGCTCTTATAAATCATATGATAACAGCAATTTTAATACAAGCTTTTTTTTGTTAGCTATGGAGGAAAAAAAACCTTTACCTGCTCCTTACGTCTTCAGAGGCGGTTCAGTAAGATGGGTCTTACCTCCAGCCCGCTTTCGCGTCAGGTTAGGTCCCAGCCAGTGCTCCCCAGCGTTCTTGGCAAGCAGTGTAGGGTTTTCACCTATTAAAATAACCCCCATTACCTACCCTTATACTAGGGCTACGCTAACTTATCAGGCCTTCGTTCTCTGTTTTAATACAGGCTGAACAGCTAAAAGATGTTGAATATAAAAAAATTAACAATTTTTAATCCAGCTATGGTAATTCAATCATGTAAATACTTTCATGAATTTTACATTTAATTCTCTTTAATATATATATTTTACAATGAAAGTTCAACTTTACTACTATTTCTTAATTTTAAAAAATTTATTCAAATTGAAAATTTCAAAATAAGATAAGGTTTTGAAACTTGTCGAAATATCTTTTGATATATCTAATGGTGTTATATTAAATAATACAGTTTAGAAAACATTGGCTAATCATATCCTAAGTACTTGCTCGAAAATCATTTTATCAGTATAGATGTTTTATTACATTTTGTATAAGATTAAACGAATTGACAAAAGATATATGTTAAAAAATTATTCAGTAAAAATTAAATCAATGAAAAAATCTTTGATATATCCTGTTTGATCGACTAACTTTTAGGCATTTTTTTGCCGTCAGTCGAATTTAAACTTATACTTCTAACTCAAGAGTTCTTAATTTTTGTCACTGGATATCTCCACCAATTTTCAATAAAAATCGTTTTATTTTCTTCTAAATTTTGAAATTTTCATATACTTAATACATTATTCATCCTAATACATATATAGAAAAATATCATACTTTCTCCAGGATAATTTTTTTAAAGAAATTTCTAACCCTAAACATCATGAAGGATTTTATAGGTAACGTTTCAGAACAAAACCCGTTTACAAAATTTTGTAACACCTTGTTCACATGAAAATAAAGATTTTTCTCAAGCAAATATTGTTAGATAGTGCATAAGGACTGTTTTGCAGAAATGATTTTTTCAATATTATTTTTAGATAGCTTTTTGAAATCACTTTCATTTTAGAACTGACATGTTAAAATAATAAAGGGACTTCTCTAAGAGGTTATGTAGGAGAAACTCCTGATTGGAGATTATAGCACAATATTCGCATTGAAACGTCTTAAAAAGTACTAAGAATATCACCTCGGTATGTAATTTTGTAAATTAGATGTAAAATTCAAAGATTAAAATGTAATAAAATCCTATTAGTTATTAGAATAACACAATTCTTACTAACATTCATCAAAATATTCATCCTTTTCCTTGGAAAAATATGTATATAATAATAAAATTTAAAAATTATATCGAATATGTTGGAGGAAGTTAAAATTTTAGAATGGTTGATATCGTGTTCTTACACTATTCGCAACAGCTTTGAGGTCGTTAGTCGTATAAACTGTGTCAATAGAGAAGGAAATATAACATAAATTATATGAATTTTTATATACAAATTTTCTTTCTTTGTACAGATTGGAATTATGTATTCTATTAAAGTATGTTTTTGATCAAAAATTTGATAGAATTGATTGTTGAACAAGAGTTTCTTATTGAAAAATGTGTCATCGAGGAAAAAAAAATAACTTACCTCATTTTCATCAACAGATTATAATAATCGGACATCCTTGTCAGTAATTATTTTGTAATATTTCCCAAGAGATATAATTGAATAAGAAGGAGTAATTAAACGATATTTTTTATCTAAAAATTATCATAATTTCGTCTGCGATACTGCTGCAACCACCTAGTATGAAAAATGTTTTGTTATTATACGAAATTAATTGATGAGAATGAAGTGCCTTAATGATCATTATAGCATTAGGTACGTTTTCATGATTAATTCATTCATTAATGGCTATAAAAGAGTTTGATACATATTTTTATATTCCTCAATATAAAACAACGAATACTTAATATTAGCTGTTATTGTAATGTTTAATATGAAAATCTCAATTCATATGCTTTTTAATACACTTGCGAACTTACCTACAATCCTTTTGCAATCGAAATGTCTTAGCATAATTATAGTTAAATCATTTAAATAGAATAAATCCAGAGTACAATAATATGAGTTAAAGTCAATATTTCAAAAAGAATTTTTTGTATTTTAATATAAAAATATTTTATTTATTTATCTTTTTGGGAAAGTTTCCTTTTTTTCTCAAAATGTATTTTTTAATTTGTTATTTTTTTGTAAATACTTTTTATTATGATAAAACAAATTTTTCTTGATAAGATTATTAAATAAAAATTCATATCAAGTTAAATATTAAGGATCTGTATGAATGCAAAAATAATTATGAAATTCAGAATTTCTAAAATGAAATCATGGATTGTAGTTTTTGCTTCGAGATATAAATATCGATATAATTTTTAAAGTTACGTATTAACCTTTCATACATTGTCTCAACATAATTTTTGTAACTTAAATATAAGTGCTAGCATTCGCTGGCATAAAAAACTGATGTTAATTTAATCTATAAAAAACATATATAGAATGATTATACACTTTAATTTAAGAATACTTTTTGTGGTATGATCTATTTAATATTTTATTTATTGAAGTTTACTCTGGCATCATTAATAGGAATTTATCATGTTTGTTTATAAATGACATACAAACTCAGTTTTTATTATTACACAATAATTTATCTTAAATAAATTAGTCAAATATAAACACACTTGTCAACTGCAAAACTTCACTAATTTTTGACTATATTTTAGAGTTCGTTATAGGAAACTGGACTTTCTCTATAAAGAAGCTATAAAAAAATTTTCGAAGAATCAGTGCTGCAAAGTTAAGCGATGTAATGTATAAACACATAAAAATATAAATTCGGCACATATTACTTCCTGATATTATATATTGTCAATCATTTTGTTGGCAATTCATTATGGTTTCAAAAATAAGGAATAAAAGGCTCCTCCATATAATAATTCCAAATTGTAAATGCCTATTGGTATAAAAATAAATAGCTGTCTTTGTCAGATAGTCTCATAATAAAATACTGTTCCCTACAGTCTCATGGAATAAAAAAAAAAAGATCCCAACAGCTGAACTAGTATAAAATGTGATACTTCTGGATCAACCCAAAATGGAACAAACACTTTCGAATTTAATTGCAGTTTAAATAATGGAATAAAATTAGGTAATTTTGACACACATGTGTAGTTTTTTTATATTACTCGTGTTGACTGTACAATATTAATTGAAACATCGGAATTGTCACCTGTGACAAGAAAAGATACCGTTTGTGTACGGTTCACGGTATTTAGACGCTTTATAAAAGTAATATTTCAGTCGAATATGGAAATAATTTTTGTATGACTAGCAATAAAAATTATTTTTCTTTTCTCTCATATACACGTTGGAACTGCAGAAATTCAATTTAATAGAAATAAACAAA
Organism: Sphaeromyxa zaharoni; assembly: GCA_001455285.1. Classification (NCBI taxonomy): domain Eukaryota; kingdom Metazoa; phylum Cnidaria; class Myxozoa; order Bivalvulida; family Sphaeromyxidae; genus Sphaeromyxa; species Sphaeromyxa zaharoni. The sequence goes on from LDMZ01069487.1 coordinate 10,153, forward strand.
TTGGAATTCACAAATTTGATTGACATGCTGATTACAAGAACAGAACTTTGCTTTCACTTTTGAATAAATTAATTTATTTTTAGGTTAACTAGCTACGATATGTGAGCTATTTTAGATTGTGAATGAAATCTAAAAAGAAAAAATGTAATCCCTCGTGTACACAAATTTTATGCCTGGTTTAGTAACACAAACAAACATTAATTT
>LDMZ01069493.1:0-10098 GCA_001455285.1 Sphaeromyxa zaharoni
TTATTACAAAATTAATTATTTACAATGTTTAACGCTGGAAATAGTTATAGTTGATTTCTCGTTGCTCATTTTAGACTTTTAATGTAACAGTAGGAAAATTAGAAAATTAAATTTGAATAGCGTTATTATTGTGGATTTTCCGGAGTAAATAGAGATACATCAGCTTAGAAACAATGAATAAATTCCTTATATTCGATTACAGCTAAGCACAAATCGTTTGTTTAATATAATTAAGTTTTCAAATTAAGCATCATTTTTCTTTAGGATAGCATTGTGAGAGTTAGCTTAAGTGTGATTAACCTAAATATATGCTTAAATATTGGATAGAAGACTATGGATACTTTAACCAGAGAAATAATTTACTTAGAAAAGTAGTTAATTGAAAATCGTTTCATTTCTTTTCGATGATATTAGAGAAAATCAGAAAAGTTTCTTTTATTTTTACATTAACTGAACAATATTTAGCCATTGCGAGATATTAGGTATATCTAGAACATATGTTAAATATAATTTTGGTAGAATAATTAAATCAGTCGAAAATTTACCATTAAGAATAAATTATTCTTAATAATCCAGTGGCATGATCCACTTTAAAAATTTCGGAAAGTATATTTTAATTTTTAACCCAAGGATATAAATAAAATTAATTAATTCCAAGTCTGTGACAGAGATTATATCATACGCACAAATATAAAAATAGTAATTAGAACGTTTTAAATTTTGATTACTTTTAAGGAGTAAAAGCTTTAGAGGCGATAATTAGATTAAAATATAAGTAAAATAACAAAATATGGCACTAAGGTCTGTGGCTTTTGATTTAGAAAAGACAGAACAGAATTTAACAAACTTTATGAAAAAAATAATTTTGTATAAAAAAATTTTTTAAAGATAATTATTGACAACAAAGACCAATGATGTAGATGCATATTCTAGTCAATAACGATTTTGTAATCTTTTAATAAATATCTTAAATTAACAATAAATGTAGGCAAGTTTTTAAGTAATATCATTAAATTATTCGTCATATCTAGAAAAATGTATTATAAGACAGAAATTATCATTAATTTTTGTAATATAACTACCGTAAACATACAAATAAAAATTACTGCTATCCGTTTCCATCATCGTATTCAACTAGAGGTGGTTGTGCAACGGATGTAGAAAAAGGTTCATAGTATAAGTAAGGATTATTTATTCGATCTAAAATACTTAGAACATAATTTAAATTTTTTACCCAAATAACACATAGCAGGATTACATCCTGGATAGTAATATGAATAGCCATCTATACTTGAATTCAAATTCCCGTCAACCCCATACATGTTAGGAGGGTACATCAAATTATAAGGCCCGTACATATAATAGCCATAAGGATAATTTACTGCATACAAGTACTATGTTTGAATATTGTTAAAGAATTAACGTTAAAACCTGGTTTACTAGACTCTCGCTTTGGGGCAGCTTACGACATGTTTGGTAGGATTTTCCAAGTTGTTGGATTTGAAACTTAATGTGATTTGGAGGATGGAAATATTTGCATCGTTCACGGTTACAACGACCCTATTTTTAGTTGGGTATATGAAAATGATTCAAAAAAATAAGAGTGACAAATAATTCGACATTTCTATAAACATCTTTTATTAATTAGCGATTTGTTTTGGAGAGGCTATTTACCAAAAAAGAAATAAAAAAATCAATCAGAGATTTAATTTTACAAAAAATAAAAGTTTGGATGAGCCAGAAAATCAATGAGTTCTAATATAACCATGTTTAATTATAGGATTTTTTGTTGTAATTGTCAGTTTATAATTACAAAGGCGGTAATGATTTAACTAACTCTCTATTTAAGGTAAAATAGTATTCTAAAAATTAATATTAGAATTTAAAAATGACAAATTTAAATACCTATAATATATAAAATTTGATTTTGTGATATTAGTTGTTTATATTTCTTTAATCCTTTTGTTTAAATACGGATTTATCAAAAAAATTTTAGATTGAAAATAAAACATAAATTTAAACTACCTTCAAACTATCATAGCAGGTTATTACTTTTCCATTTTCAATTATGCAAAAATTCGACGGATGGGCGAACCTACAATCTTCCTCGCTTCTCCCACAAGTTCCTCTCAAATATTCACGACACACCTCAACAGTCAGCCAGGTAGGGTCCCTGACTTTTCTTCTTTGGGAATTGTTGTTCCCGTTCTGTCCCTTATATATCCTTTGATGATTTGCCTCCGGATAGTCACCCTTGTTATAATTAGGACCATCTTTTATGACTTGAATTGAAAGTTTCCTTGTTTTTTTCTCAGGATCACTTTTTACCGAAGCTTTATCCGGAGATATTTCGATTTCAGAAAGCAGCTTTGAAATTTCATCCACGGGAGCCATACTCACAACAGTCTAATTATTATTATATGTCGTTTTAATAATAAATCTATTTTTATATGACAGAAAACCGACGAATAATTGGGCGTCGACTTCAAATAGATTTTTAATCTTATTAGAAAGAGGTATTACAATCGACTAAACGACCGGTCTTCGGTCATATGTAGTAAACTCTTAAAGTAGGGTATTACGAGAAAATCTCAACCAGACGTTTATAATTTATGTTTTCGATGCTTTTATGTTTAAAATTTTTCAGCTTTCCTTTCATATAAAAGAAATTTTGTAAATTACTCTCAAATCGGTCGTTATTACTCATGTACTAAAGGTTAACGTTCGAAAAAATAATTTTCCGAAAGGAGAAACATTTCTTTTATAATATCTTAACCATAGATAGTTTAAAACCACTGTTAATGTTGGGATTATACCTAATTTTGTTGCGGTGATTTTAATCAAATAAAATGTTTGAATAAGCTCTGTTTGCGATAATTTGTATTATTAAATGCTTATGTGACAACGATTTATTTGTGCTTTTGTCTCGTATCATTTTAATACAACCTATATCACTCTGATATAATACTAAAGGATAGTTGATGCTTTTGTATTGAGCTTTGTAAATTAATAAAAACTTTTGCTCAACTGAAATTTCGCATGTATTTTTATTCTTTTGTTTTAGCGTGGTCGCTGTGCAACTTGTTCACTCACCCGTGAAGACATTTTCAAGATTCTTTTAGTACCTGACCTATGTACATGTACTTGATATAGGAAATAAGTAGTCTTAAAAATGAATAGTAGATATTTTTTTACAATAATTTCTTACACTTTTTATTTTTCTATCGGTAAATGGGTTTGATCCGTTTTATCTTTTTAGTGCTTTTCGTACCAGTGTCGTTGACCTCTAATATATCGGTAACGTACAGTTTTAGTCTTATTAGTAATGAAATCACTATTGGATGTAACATCCCGAGGGGACCTGGGGAATCGATTCTAATGCCCACTATTTATGTTGTTATCAATAACCAGGAAGCCCCCATTGCAATTGCTGATAAGCTGACTTCGGGGGTTAAATTTAACGTAATTTAGATTTATATCAAATTTAATGCTACTTTTTTAGCCCTTGAATGATCAAACACTTCCTTTGGATTATAGAGGCAGGTTAAAACCCGGAAACAAAAAGGTCATAATATCCCCCATAGAGGTTGATGTTGACCAAGAGAGCGTGTTTATTTGTTCAACATACATCTCTTATGAATCTCTTCCAACACGGTCTTTCAAGAGATCTATACCCCTTACAGTCTTTTTAACAATTCCATCATCCTTTATCAGCCCATCACCGATATTCTACATCAGGGAGGGCCTTCCAGAAGAAATAAGCGTTATCGCCTCCGGGCTTCCGTGTCCCAACATTACATGGAACGCTCCTTTTGCTGTGTCCCCTGGTTTCAATGTAAGAAGTTATAAAATTAGCAAAGAGGATAAAGGTATATCTTTTTTAGTATTTGACGATAAAAAAGAAACAATTTATAGGAGGCTTTCTAGAAAGATGTGTTATATAATATCTACCATGATCTTCCATTCGCCTACCAGAAACAGTTCGGGATATGGATCAGTTCGAGCTGGCAACGATGTTGGTAACTCGATCTTGCATGAATTTTACGTCAACGTCTCTTGTTATCACGTTTTTAAATTGTATGACATTATCAGATCCCTTTTCTTCCCCTCTCAGTGCATCTATCAGCTACATTAAAGATTTAGAAGCAAAAATCACATGGGAACCTCCTCAAGAACTTGGAAACCCTAAATTCATTGTCCAGTACGTTGTAGAATACTCTCCAGTAGTTTCTGAAACAATCCAAAGTTCATTTTAGGTCATTCCCGTCTACCATTTACAGATCCTGCACGTATGTTTGTGCCTAACACTGACTCAACGTCGTCCACTGATATTGGAGCAGACGTAGGTGCTCCTTGGATGCAGTATAACACAAGTGAAACTGAGGCCGTATTATATGGACTGTCTCCTAACACCTTATATGCAGCTAGGGTCAGAGCTTCAAATGTTGCTTTTCTGAGTCCTCCTAGCAATGAGGTATCTTTTAAAACAACCACACTTAGTGAGAATTGGTTTAAACTTTCATCATCTATACTAGTGTATAATTCCAATTCTCCCTATTCTGTAACGAAGCCTGCAGTAGTAGCTGTAGTAGGGGTAATAACATTTTGTGCAGTCATTCTTACGGTGTTCACGGCAATATGTGTAATAAACATGAAAAGAAAAAGAGAAAAAGCTTGGGCAGTGTTGAACTCTCCTTGTAAAATTATAATTTTAATTTTTTTATTAAACTAAGATTCTATGAACTCGGAGGAGTATCATTTTTTTGATAAATTATAATATAATGTTGCAGGTTTGGAACCGGTGGCTCCGATCACTTCTCCAATGGGTTTTCAAACTTCCCTCCTCCTAGATTAGAATTTAAAAAAGGAGGTTCGTTACAATCCCCAAGAAGTAGTAGTTTTGAAACTATTTTACCAAATGGAAATTATGGAAACAGGATGGTTAATAGCATCTTTTGTCATTCTAATTCATTCTCAGATACCTAACTTACATCGGAGTGTTCCCGATGTAAACAATGTGCAAACCCAGACAAAATTTGCATCTACTGTAGTACCAGCAACGCGGGGGAGACAATTATCGCATACCCAGCTGTATTACTCCGATAGTGGTGATAATCCCATCTATAGAGAGCACAGTCCAGCTGCATATGTTTAGCAGTTTTCATCAAATCATTGTAACAACATATTTTTTAGATGTACATTCTCTTTTACCTTTTATATATTCTACTTTCTAATACACAAATTTTTGTTCGAACATTTCACTTTATTTTGATTAAATCAGCATCACTCAAACTTTTAGGCTTTGTGAGTGATATCATCGATTTATCAATTTCTGCGATCCGATTTTTGTCAAAAATTATAAGTTTAGACGCATTTTTAGATATTAGTCCTTTGAAAAGTTTTGATATTTTATTATTATTTTTGTTTAATAGTTCTCCTTCTATAATATTTCCCAGGTGAATGAAACGTCATTGGTTTTTTAACCCAAAAAATTTTTATTTATTAGAAACTTTTATTTTCACAGCCTGATGTATATTTAACTAGGGATAAAATCTGATTGACGATCATGTGTAAAGTAATAATAAAAGCTACAGATATAAATTTCATTAAAGAATTCTAAAATTTTAGTCTGAAAATAGAAAACAAAATAAGTTAATTTGAAATATATTAATTCATAAATTAAAACAGTACTTTTCAACCCTTTCGCATGGGAGGACACGTATCATGTTTTTGTGAATGAAATTTAGTTCCAGTAGATTTGAATATAAATTTTTTATATATTTTTTAATTCAGACGTGATACTGTTTCGTATAATCTGCGGGTTGAGAAGAGTATTGTTATATTTTTTTTTACCAGGCCGAATGTGTCATGTAAGCTCCAGTTTCCTTATAAACTTATTTAATATTAGTTTGTATATACATAATGTTAGTATATGTAGAAAATCAAATATAACTGAAATATGTCAGAAAAATTACACTATTTAGGCAATGCCTTATCAGCAAGGAATGTTCGTTGTTAATGGATATAAAAAATGCCTAAATGGGAGCATTTTTTTGTTTGACTTGCATCATTCTGTCAGTTGTACTAGTTCTAATCATTTTTTAAGAAAAAAAGGGTGATTCTATATGCATAGGAATGTTAAATCTTAGTTCATCGAGAAAAGTTTAAAGATTGTTCCGAACAAACTAAAGAAATCAAGATCGATCTTAGATTTTTTTCAATTTGCTACAATAAGTGTTTAAAGTAATTCTGAATAAATTTTGGATGGAATTTAATCTATGCTTTAGACAAAAAGAAATTGTGAAAATATTTTTATACAATTATAGCAGCAATGAATGGGTTGAAATTTAATTTTAGCTTATTATTGAAGATGTTGTGATTTTTTGACACTTTTAATTAGGAAATATATTTTTTTAAAAATAACTATTTCAAAAATGTAGGTTATTTTACCTAATAGTAAAAAATATTTACCAAGTATATGCATATAAAATCAAATTGAAACAGGACATTAGGTTAATAGGTGCAAATGGAAATGAAGAGTTACCTTTATATATTTATACTACTATTTCGCTTTTGTGACAGCTCGCAATTTGAAAAAAATTAGATTATATGATTACTTTTTCGATTATTTATAAATAAAGGCGATTAATGGATCGATTGGCAATTTATTAGATACTTATTAATTGCAATACTCATATATAGGTCCCTCAATTGTAGTTCACCAGTATTGATCAGCTAAAGTTAACTTACCTCTAATTAATATAAAATATTACTATACTCGTGGTTACTTAAAATAAAATATTTTTCAGAAACAGGAATGATTTAAAACATTGATTCTAAATAAAGAATCATATTCCCTAAATCCAAGTTCTTCTTTGATTGTTACTGGGGATTCATCCATCGAACGGGAATCCGTAGAAATATTGTTAATTAACCGTTTAATTTGTTATATTTATTAATTTAGTTCTAGAGTTTGTAATTCATAAAAAATATAAACTTAGATAAAAATTGTGATGTGTTTTATTGAATACAGAGAGAATAATAAATTAATGTACTTTACTTAACTAGATTTATCAAAGTTTTATTTTGTACAAGTTCTGTTGAATTACATTTATATTTATTTTAATGTTATTGCAAGTATCTATTCACTTAGCTACGCACAATATTCTTTATTAAAGTCACATATTTTTTTTAAATCATAAGATCATTGTAATAAATAAAAATTATTTTAATTAAAACAATTCTGAAATTTCTATTTAAGGTAATCTTACGATAATTGGTCATAATTAAACTATTTAGAATATAGTAGATTTTACTAAAATTTTTCCTTTTATTAAAATAATGTAAATTTTATAATTCCCTCTTGTATATTAGGATGATATAAGCGCCGTTTATTTCAAATTTTTATCCAAAAATTTTTAAAATGACACACACTAAAGTGATCTACAATAAAAAAAGTTCATAAAATCTTTTAAATTTTAACTATAGTAAATATTTGCAAATTTGCCAGCTATTGCAAATCGCGTTCTGTTGACAAGAAAAAGCATTTGGAAGTTAAAAAATACTTTTCAAGATGTAATAAAACAACAAAATAGAAATTTTTGTGTATAATCATGGCTTTATTCACCGGTTACGGTTTTCCTCTTCAAAACTTTCGAAACTCCGTATCAGTGACTTTCTTCAAGTTTATTCATTTTATTTTCTGAAAGAACCTTATTTAAATGATGATAATTTCATATACACTTGATTGTAATGCTGTACTCAATAAGGTATAATTTTTCAAATACGTAAAAGATTAATTTTTATTTCTTTCATTAAATATATCACTTTCATTATTGCGGTTATTTTTTAGTTAAATAGGAGATTTTTATCAAAAATAATCGGTTACATTTTTTCACTTTTATAACTGGGCCTGGTGAGCTCTAATTAGAGCTACCATGTTTCTCAGATAGAAAACCTATATGATTATGAGTTTTTCTTAGAACTCATCCTAAGTATATCAAGTAGACAACGCCTAGATATAGTATCTGTCCCGTGCTTTTAGTAACTAGTTTTTTCCAAAATCAGATTACCCAAGGAAAAAGATTTTTGCTACATGTAACAGTATCGTATTCACATGATCTACTTCAGAATATAAATCTATTATTATTGATTTGTATGAGACCTCTATTTTTTCGCTACATATTCGTACACCAGTTATCTATTTTAGAATACCCTCCCATTAATAAATTGATTTAAAAATTTTTTTATTAATATATTAACAATTCAACATCTATTTAACTTATAAAATTAATATCTAAACCGATAATAATTTTTTTAAAGGATTTCAAAGCAATGGAAATCTCACTTCTCTTCAACACCGATTGCACGAATGAAAATCTTTACGACAAACGTTTTAATATTTTTTTTACGTAGTGCCATCAATATAATTGAAAATATGTTATTCTGTCGATGATATTAAAATTCTGTATCTTCTAACCATAATACATATAAAATGCTTCAAATATTAGTCGAGTGAAATGTGAATCATGCATAGATTATGATTGTTGAATCCCCTAGATAACCCATCCAGGAAGTGCGTTTAAACATAATTTAACTGCAAAATAATATATATAATAGCTAATTCAAATAACGATCCTATGTTAATATAATTTTTTTCTCAGATTTAACTACATAAAGAAGGGTTCTTCAAACTTCTTGAATAAGCTTGCTGATTTGTAGCTTTGAGCATTTTTCTAGCAACATAAAAAATTTTTAAAAAATAAGGATAATTTAACTAAAGTGTATAATTTTTATAAATGAATTTATTTTCCTCGATGTTCTAAACTTCTAATATATTTCGATTAATAGATATGTATAACTTGTCATGTTCATAACCGGAACAGACTAAACGAAATGTATTTAGGATGGATAAAATGAAAAAACCATAGTCTTAACCTCCTGTAAAAATTTGATTATTAATTTATTCGAATGAAAACTGATACTGTTAACAAAATTGCATCTCCTTTCTAATGTATAAGTCATTTCTTAATTTAAGAGCTTTCTTGTTCCAGGCAATTTTAGCGAACAGATTATCAAAATATGAATATAATTACAAAAGTTTTTTTAGTTTGAATCTATTTAAAGTTATTGAGAAGAAAGATAATGAATAAGTTAGTTTCAGGATTTTTTCTTCTGTGAAGAGAAGGAGGTTTTAAACCCTTTTTATGATACTTCAATGGATTTTCCAGTATGTTAATATTGGAAATTTTTAATCTAGTAGGAGAAATTATTTAAGAACTTGGATCTTTTTAAAATCTTATACAAACAACTTTTAGCATGTTAATGTTAAAAAATTATTTTTAGTTTCTGTGAATGATTAATTCGGTCCTTTCATCGGTTTAAATATTGAGGGGTGAAATTTAGTACCCAAAAATATTTTTGTCTTTTTCTTTATATTATAAAAAGTGAAGCTTTTTACTAAAATTTCTGTCAATATACACAATTTTACATGAATATTCTTTTTGAGATAATTGATAACACACATCTAGAAAATGATACTAATTTAGTACCTAGTAATATTTTCCCCATCTCTACTTATAAATGAAATAAAAATTAATTTAAAGTAAATTTTAACTCGCTTGATCTATTTTTTATTAATCAATTGAAGTATTTATGTTTAGCTTATCTAATAGCTTAAACTTTACATATGAGGATCAGGAGATGTCTATTTTTGGATTCTTAAAGTAACTAAAGCAGGTTACGAAAAGATCTAAAAATCTTTGATAAATTTCTTAGAAGGAAGAAGCCTAGAATTTTGGGTTAAATTAAGAGTGTATTGACATGTGAATTAAAAACAAGATAATCAATATAAATTAAAGAAAAAGGTAATAGGTTCACCAAAATTCCCCAAACTAAACTAGTCAAACCAATATGATATCTATATTGTTTGTTGCTAGTTCTCATTCAAACAAGATTATCCCATTTGTAATTATAAATATGATTCAACAAAAGAATTGCAAAAACCATAATGCTTGGAAAAAGAATATTTTTCCATTTTAAAATGAAATAACTTTTTGAATCTCGATAGATCCTACTCGTATCGGAAAGATTAAATTA
>LDMZ01069506.1:0-12958 GCA_001455285.1 Sphaeromyxa zaharoni
TATACTCCTTATCCTTAAAAGATACACATACTACTCTTGAGGGAATATCTCATTCAAATAATGTCAAACTAAAGTTTAAATTTCTTAAAATATTTAAAACCACAACAGTATGTATCACTATTTAAAAGACATTATTTTTATTTTGTTGACGCTATCTTAGAAAGATATGCACAATTATTAAAATCGATGAAATCTACAATTTTTTATTTAAAGAATCTATTGAGATAACCTGAATGTCCATAAATTTTATCGTTTTTAAAATATGGTAAGTGAGATGAAAATATAACCGAGTTTTTTAACTATTCCAAATAAAGTTTAAAAAGATCCATGCTATATATAATTAGCCTTTTTGGTTATTACAAGAAATTTATATTTTAGTTTGACATTTAATGCACAATGTAAACTGGAAAAAATAGTGTGTTTGAGTATGAATCTTTTTAGAACGGGGTGTAGTACTATGTTTCTTTTTAAAAGAAGGAATCCTGGATTCGTTTGAAATAATTGAACTGAAAAAAACTCTTGTTATTATAAAAAACTATATCGTGAAAATTGATAAAAATTAAAACTTAATCAGTTTTTAATCCCAAGCAATCTGGAAAAACTTTACATTTTATTTTTAATTAAGCGCATTATGGCTAAATAAATCTTTCTCAAAAGTTTTCATCATTTAAATGAATTCTTTTTTGATGAACATAATGTTGCATCAATTGTCCGTATGGAAATGCAATTTTAAGGAGAAACCAGTTTCTCACTTTTTGTTCTTTAGAGTAAGAACAAACTCGTTAGTTTACTTAAGGAAGCTGTAATATTTTCAGTTGATATGATTTATACCTTAGTTAAGTTAGTACTACATTAAGTATAATTAAAAAAAATTTAAGGTGCTTAGCCGTTTTTTATACAACAAGACTTAGATTTACTCCAGTTTTCCAATATTCAGAATATCTAGAGCCACTCTTCTTTAATGTCTTGTATAACCCCACATTTGAATCGTTGCCTCTTTAATAAAAATCTGTTAAGACTTTCGCATAAGTTATTTTTCGTTTTGACCAAAACTTTCATTAACTTCAAATCAAAAATAGGCTAGTATTCTCAAAACAAATCACTTAGCAACCCAAGTTGCAGTTATAAAAAAATTTCCACATCTCATTTAAAAACTCATTTGCTATAATAGTTAAAAACAGGGTCATAAAATTCAAATAATTTACTCAGATATCAATGTGACAGAAATATACTTAACAAATATACGTTATCAACAAAATTTTCATATATGAGAAATCGTCTATTTTATTATGTTGATCGGACGCGCTGTCAAAAATAACGAACCGCAATGACAGATATATTAATAAGCATTATTATTACCAAAGATTTATTGTTTATAGAATAAGGATTTAAATATCAGTTGGATTAGTGGCACGTAGTTCGATTTAGGGTTGGTAGTCAAGGACCCTAGTACCGCTTTGGGAATACGTGCACGAGGCGGTCATTTCTTGACAGGGCCAAACCAAATATTATATAGAAGCGCATGATTTAAATTATCATATTTTAGTAATACAAAAAATTGAGGCAAAATTGTTATCGAGGACTGTTGGCCATCGGAACAATTTTTTAACAAAAAAATGGGTACAGTTTCGTGTTCTTAGGTACTAAAATTGATGTATTCCAAACTTCTATTTGTAGGTTCCCCAACATGCATCCCGCGTACAATGCTATGACAACCGAGTTCCGGCATAACAACGAAGTAGCAAGTGATTGAATATTTCACAACATTAACCAAGCTGTGAATGATCTAAAGTTTAAAAAAAATAAATGACTTTACCGGAGAATGCAAATGCAGCTTAATTAAATATACAATAGGCAAGGAGATATACCATTCCTCAAGGGGTATAGAAATAATTGAACACAAATGCATGCGCAAAGTTTAATCAATGCGGTTAACTGCTTTATTAAAAGCTTCTCTTATTTTATTGAACATAAAAAATTTTGTAGTTTAATTCTACTTTTTTATTCATAACTACAGAACAATGAAGTAGGCTGCGTAAAAGCTCGAAATCTCATTCAAAACATCAGTGTGGAACAATATAATAATCTTATTTCAAATGCTTATTCCCGCAAAAACATCGTGGTTTATTTCTCAATAAAAGATCCAGACGACAATTGCCCTTTTTGTATGTAAAAATTCTGTTTAATGAATATTTATTCACGTGTCAGAACCTTTTTGGAAACTTATGAAAATGCTGCATTGGAGTGGGTATCCAGGAAAAATTTTCATGTAGCATTTATTTTCTGTGAGGTAAAGGATAAAGATGAGGCGATCTCTGTAAAAAATTCATGCAATATAATATTATATGCAGCTCAACCTCGAAACGCTCCCTTCATTGTCTGCTTTTAGTAAGAGTAAGTCAGAGATAAAAAGCTTTGATTTTAAAATGTTTTTTTATATAAATATTTTTTTAAAAATAACTTTCTAGGAGAGAAGCAAATCAAAAAAATGTGTATGAATGGATGGAGGATTGCTTCAAACTTAATGTTTTTTATATTATACTGGCTCATTAAATAAGAAAAAAGTAAAAAACGGTTCACTTAATCAAGAACTTTTAATTTTATCTTTTATCTTGATATGTCTGTCATTGTTTGTTGTTTTGAATGATTCTCGTTACGAAATATTCTTTAATCCTGACTTCTGGAGCTGTTTAGCTATAGTTAGCTCTTAATCAGTGCTTTAATATTCTCACAGATAATTGTTTCAATATTTATTTCTGGATGGGTGTTTGTCTCAATGCGTGGCGTTCCTCCGTTATTGACAAGCGGAAAAAATCTTGTATTATTTTCTTTAAAGCGTTTCAAACTAATAGATAATTTTTTATCCTGGTCAAAATAATCAACTAATGATTGAAACCGTTGTAGTTACATCAGTATGTTTTTTAATAAGTTAGGAAAATATGACCAATTTAGACTTGGGAATAGTTTACTCTCTTATACAGTTATGTTCACTTGAGAAAGATGACGAAAATTTTACTTGTAAGCTTCAATATTTTATTAATACTTTAATACAGATGAATTTTTAAAAGGATTTGTAGGACTTGTTATTTCTATATGGACCTTTTACCTTATATTAAAGATTAAAGTTAGTTGGTACCCATTCTAAAATAAATTTTGTGTATTTTTTTTCTTTTTGCAACTCAATCTAAAATCAGTAATATTGCATTTGGATTCACTTCCTTATAAGAAAATAACCGCTTCGGTTTGGTCTCTTTCCAAAACTTTAATTTAAATATTTGTCCAACATAGTAGTTTTCTTTTCTTAAATATCATTGGGTTTAAATTAATCAATTAGTAAAATTATGCACTTCATTCCATTAATTTAGGATAGAGAAAAGGAATTATTATATTCAACTTCATTTATAAATGTATATTGTTTGATACTAAACGATTTTCGGCTTTCGAATGACAACTATATTAAAGCACTTTCGGGGACACAGAAATAAATCACTTTAATTATCAAAATTGTTTATAATTACATATTCTAGATCAAGTACTTATATCGTATAAAATTTTGCATTAATGAAACAAAATATTACTAATTTACTTATACCAATCTATTTTATGATTATGGAAATTTTTATATAAAATCAATAGCTGGAAGAAACTGAAAAATATGGTGTTAAAGGGAATTTATAATCTTTAAAAGAGCTATTGTAAAACCAAATTATTTTATTGCCATCAAAGCAAATAAGACATTATTTTTCACGAAAGTTGAAACATCTTCATTTTAAAGGTAACAGTAATAACATTAACATTTTTTAACGTCTAGCGAAATATATTATCGTGCAGGGACTAGACTCTGACGATATATGTTCGGTTACAAACGGTAACCAAATACTTTCGAACTTTTCAGTTAAAAGCTGCACGAGGCGGTCGGCAGCGTAAGATTAATTTATTCTTCATTCTTTATCGTCTTACTTTTATTTGGCTGTATAATTAGTGATCAAGACCAACTGGAGTTCCCGAGGCATTGGATCTTTGGGAACCATTGTTGGTCCCAATGTAGATCAATTTGTCTTTCAGTTGAGGAGGGCACCTCCTAACTCCGGTCTTGACAATATTATTTCTAAACACTCAACAAGAAAAACCTCTGTATTTACGAGATTTCTGTTTTAAGCACAAAATTTTACTTTCATTTTATAATCAATTTAAACTATTACACTATCCAAGGTGTTTCAGCAAAAAATATATGAAAGATATTTTATCCCCTATAAATCTAGATATGGTCACTCTGCATAATAAGGACATTTCTTTAAAAATTGTATTTACAATTACAAGTTATTTTATGTACCCTCGGGAGAGATGACCTCTCTTGATATAGGCCGTGAAGATAGATTTTGTGAAACGGTCCCCAGGTTTACATTTGGATGGATTATTCATATTACAACACGCTTATTTAAAACCAAAACAATAATCGACCTCTTACGAATAACTACGATATTACATGTTTAATTATGATTAGGTACAACATTATTAATAAAATTTTTTTCTATTTTATCCTACTAAATAAAATATTTTATTTGTTTATCTGAGATTATTTCACTGTGCTTAATACATAAATATTGGTTTAAAGATAAGTTCCACAAATAAATGAGGTGATACCGTCTATTTAATGATTCGTGACAAAAAGAAATTTCATTTTAAATTTGGAATTTCCTGCTATCTACTATTTTATATAAATTGTATTTTAGTTAAAATTTTGGTATAGATTTATATATTGGTTTCATTAAATTTGGTTAAACATAAGTGGGTCTTAATTTCCATTAATAGTTTGCAATGTGTTATCAGATAAAATTTTTTATTAATTCATGTATAAATTTTAAAATTCAATCTTTAATGATAAATTTATGAATAAGAGAAATAAGATAATGAACAACTATTAATTTGGGTTGTTTATTTCACTGTTTGAAATGGATGTATACAAATATTTTCGCCTTCATTTATATTTTGTTAGTTTATGTATAATGATTCTATGATCCTTAGATAGAATATTACCATTCAATGTTATTTAATTTTGCAAATATTTGATATAAGAATATATAAAATCACTTTACAAATGATTACTACAGGTTTTATCGACCCTAAACACACTTGCCTTCGAAGCATCAGATTATTACCTTTAAAGATTTTTGAGCTAAAGTTCTTATGTCGATCTAAGGAGAATTGAGTAGGGAGTGAAACCGTTAATGTCTCCTGCCTATTAATAGCATATTATATGATAGAGTAGGCGAACTGTAATAAGTAAAAACACTTACCATTTACTTCCTTTCCCTGGTACTTTACATTTCTGATATACCTAGTTTCATATTTGTAGAGCCTAACTTCAAAGTGCTGGGATATCTCAACATTCTTATGTTAATTTATGTATACAGCGGTTAAAAGATATGTTAAGACGTCCATGAACGCATTTTTAGTACACAAAAATGATCTTCTCAATTTTTATAAGGAAATAATTTGTGCATTCTGAACAAATAATATAAGATTATATCAGTGATTGCAGCAACTAGGGTTCGGGTGACGGCAAAAATTTTGGTATTTATTTCCGACGATATTAAAAATATTGACATTCAGAGGTTGCTTATTGTCATATTTAAATTAATGAAATGTAGAGCATCATTATTAATATTTTCTTAAAAATTATTCCAAAATATTAAAAAAACAACAGATTTGACGCTGTCCAGTGTATATCCATGATAGCATTAATGATTGAAGATATAAAATGTTATGTTTTTTGTAAATGTAATAATCTGTCATTATAACAGTAAAATAACTAAAATATATTTTTTCGGGAAGTAACAGTAAGAAAATTGTAAAAATGAGATCTATAAATTCTTATAAGACAAAGATATTCTCTTAATGGGCTTTGCCAAAGACGAAGCTTCCATAAAAGAAAATTTTGCCAGGCGTAACGTCAAAAACAGTCTGATTTTATTCGTAAATATTGCTAAAATTTTTGACCTTTTTCTTAGCTTTCATATGTGATCTGTACTTTTTCTATCCAATTATTTAAAGATATTTTTTAATCAAGTAACAAAACAATTACATACATCAGTGGCATTAAAATCGATAATTTCGTCATGCAAACCTTTATTATGCTATATTTCATAAGATATATATCCATAGAAAGTCTAAAGAATAATTAATTGTTCTCCTTAATACATAAATATGTAATAATTTCTTGATAATAATACTTTTTATTATGTTGATAGGAAATAAATCATAATTTTAATAGTTTTAAATCTTATTGTAAAATATTTAAAAGAAAAATGTTTGTTACATATTTTCAAATGTGATTAAAACGAAAAATACCTATTGTAAGCAATATTGTTATAATATTGTGGGGATTCTAGGGATCTTTGAGGTTCCCAGATAAAAGTTTATTGCGGAGAATCGCCCATCCGGTGGTGCGAATTCATAAATAAAGGGAACCATACTATATATATATATTCAAAACAATTAAATTAATAGCAACTAATTAGTAATCACGCGTTTTTTACCCCCTCTCCTTACGAATCTATCCGAGGTTGCGATAATATGTTTATCAATGTTTTTAAATGATAAAAAAATCTTGTTTTCTAAGGTAATTACTTTTACCAAAAATATTATCGTGAAACAGTTGAGTAATCACGATGTAGCGGTTATTTCCGATAATAACCATATATTAACGAATTTATTAGCTTCTAGTCATGCTAATTTGCGCCACTAGGCTGCACTATTATCCTAATTTAGTTAACTTTACCTTTAAATGTATTTTCTTGGTGACTTAGAATCGGCGAACCAGTGGCTTATTGGTTCCTGAGGACGGCCAATATGGTCACTTTATATCCGGCGATTGCAGACTGGGTCTACACTACTTGGTCACCACAATATGTATAAATCAAAAATGAAATTATACACTTTGAAAATTTTTATAGAATAATTAAGCAATTTTTTAAATCTTTTTGATTGATGCTCTCTCATGAAACAGTAAAAATATTGGTAGCTCAGACTAATTTTATAAATTCATAGCCTTGAACGATTTTAGGAGTTTTGAGATCACCGACTTAATTGAATATTTTTTCGTATATTCGCCTTCTTATTAACTTGTGCTTATGAAATTACAAATTTATCAAATAAAATTATACCCCTATTAGTGTGAATTATTTTTTGAAAAAAATATTGTTTAACCATAGTCTGAAACTTGCCATGATTAAGAAACAAAGATGTGTATGTACCTCCTTAAGGGCCCTATGTAATAGGCATTCCATATTGCCTTAACGGCCTCAGCGATGATATCTTTGTACTATTTTTTTCGGTCTGGATTATGTTTACTTGCTATAGAATGCTATCAGATGTATCATTTTTTGGTATGCCTGTATTTAGTTGGTAGTTTTTCAATATTTTATTGTTTCTATTCAGTGTGGTAAAAAAACATGACCTTGCAACATATATTCTCAATAAGGATAGCTTGTTATAGATTCAGTAACATGCAGATCAATGAGTTCATAATGTATGTGCTTAAGGACATAAAATTCATACACTGATTAACAAATATCGTTATGATAATTAGCGTTTTGAATGTCAACCATAAACAAAATTCTTTCGCTTCTTGATATTATTAGAAAGCTTCCAAACTGTTCAATATATCTAAAATGTTTTCAGACAGTTTGTGTGGAAATTCTGCGAAATCTGAATGTTATGTACCCTTATCATATTATACCTCAGCTCACCTAATAAAATATCCCTAATTTTGATTCAATAAATATTCTACATTTTTTTCATTCTTATTAAATATCCTATACAGTGTAACATAAATTTACGAATTTCTTCTAATGCATGTTATTATTCAAGACGCAGTATCATTCGGTTAGTATTGTGTTCTAAGTTTCAAACGAATAAGTAAGGATAGGGTCACAGCAACACTATGCAACAAACGTCAAGATTGAATTGTCATACAACTTAACACGACTTTGTTTTTCACTTTTATTTTGAAGCTTACCCTAGGATTTGATATTGGAGCTCGGTTACCGAAAAAATTAGTCCAGTGACCGAAGGCAGTGGTCCCGAACCTGTGAGCCGCGAGAAAGTACAGTTTATAAATATAGCTTACATATATGTAAACTGAAATGTATTAAAACCACGCGTATCGCAAAATTATAATGATATATCAACTAAACATGCGTATGTCAATAAACTAATCATTTAATTCGTTCATATGACACATAAACAGTCTTTAAAGCTCTTTATCTCAACGTGTACGCTTTGTAAGCTTGGCTACTAATGTTGTAAGTGTGCTCGTGTGTCTTATGAGTGCTCAGCAGCAGCTGGCTGTCTTCAGCGCGACCTTGACGAAGAGTCACGCACTGTATTGCCCTCGCTTATATATGTGAAATCACTGGCTTTGAAATAGAATAACATTCGTACTATTTTTGGTGTTCTTTTTGCACTAGAGCCACTTGTTTCATTCTTCCATTAATGGATTTATAAAGTTTTGAGTTTTTGGACATTGTAATTGTAAAAGAATCGCTAACTATCGTATATATATATGCGTTTTTATTCGTTAATATTAAGTAAAGCTTAGCACCAACCAATTAACCTTAAAATAAAGGTAACTTTTTGTGCTTAATACGAAACATTATTTTATGCATGTACTTTGATTTATATTATATTAGTAATATTGTTTATTTTTTAATGAAACCTTTTATGTTTAAAAAATGAACCTAAAAGCAGGCATTTTTAGGAGTGGAACGGGTTATTAATTTTTATGTGAAATATTGCTTCATAATATACTCTGAGTCAATATATTTTATTTTCCAAGTTATATCTCGATCATTTGAGCGTTTGAATTTAACCCATATATAAACGAAAATGAGTACAAAGCAAACTTCATTAGAAAGTTTCCTTGGGAAGAGAAGAAGGCCTAATGAAGATACCGAAGAAACGTCTCCTCCATCAAAAAACCGAAAGTTTTTAACAGACTATACCATGAGTCCTATTTAAAATATGAATTTATCTTCACTGGTAACCCCCATGTACAAATCCCTTTCTGCATGAAATGTCGTGACTGGCTTTCTAATAAGGCAATGAAACTTCCAAAACTACTTTGCCGCTTGAACTCCAAACATTGGATTATAAACACAAGAAATTGGAATACTCTGAATGTAAGATAATGTGAACACGAAGCACATAAGAAAGTTTTGAGGGTCACCACATCAATAAATGTGAATGCATTGAGAGCACCGTATTTGGTAGTCAACCGCATTTGTAAGATTGAAAAGTCATCTACTTTGGGTAAAGAATTAATCATGACCTCAGCCATAGATATTTGCCGTGAAATGCTAGTAGAGGATGATGTTAACAGCAAAGAGCATGTGCCTTTATCGGGTAGCACTGACTAGGCGCATTGAGGAAGTGTCTGAAGACATTGGGACCTAACTGTTGAAAAGGTAAATACATAAGCGTTGTAGGCACTCCCAGTTGGCGAATCTACAGATATTAATTAGAAGGTAATGCTACTTGTTTATGTACCATATCATTGTTAGGAGAATGTGCATGAGGATTTGTTATGCGTATTATTTTTACCAAATAGCACCACAGGAACAGAAGTGCTAAAGTCACTGGATGGTTATATGTTAGAACAACTGAAATGAACCTTTTGTATCGGAATATGCACAGACGGAGCTGCTGCCACGACTGAAAACTGGATGATTTAAATTACTTTGAATAAGGAAACTGCACCTGACAGTGAATTCACGCATTGTATCCTTTATAGGAAAGTGTTAGCAAACCAAAAAATATCATCGGAATTAAATATTGGATTGAATAATGTTAGAGCTGTTAACCACATGAAAGCACATGTCCATAACTCGTACCTATTTAAAAAACTTTGAAGAGATCGACGCAGAACACAGATAACTTCCCTTGCTCACGCAAATAAAATGTTTATCTTAAGGAAAATCGCTAAACAGGGATTTTGAATTATGAGAGTTATTAAATATTTTTTTCAAAACAAAATCATCACTGGCTGCAAATTTCTGTGATAAAGTATGGCTCGGAAAACTGGAATATTTGTGTCATGTGTTCAACCTGCTCAATGAACTCAATCTGCCCCTTTAGGGAAAGATTATAACTATTTTCAAGTTAGCTGATAAAATAGGTGCATATAAATCTAAACTGGTGTTATGGGGATAATGCGTGAACAAAGGCATTTTGGACATTTTTCAAATATTGGCAGGTATTTTTGGTAATACTGATTTTAAGCCTTCATTACTCCGGTTTGTGCACGATCATCTGTCCTTACTTTCAAAAGGGTTCAAGAGCTCTGTTCCAATGACAAAAGACCCACGAACTGGTAAGGAATGGATTTGAGAACTATTTGTAAACAATCCAGGTGAATTTAGTTTATCCATGGAAGGAAAAGATCAATTGCTTGAGATTGAAAATGATGACTATATGAAAAGTACGTTTGAAACAACAACTCTGCCTCTGTTTTGGAATACAGTCATGGCAGAATACCCTAAGATCGACAACCAGTACTTAAAGCTTTGTTGCGATTTCCGAAAACTTATCTGTGTGAAGCGGAGCTTTCTGCAGGAACAGAATCTAAAAAAATACACCTGAATAAACAAGACATAAACAGCACATTCCGGGTATAATTGTCTTTTCTTTATTGCTACCAGATGGGATAGTCTGATTGCAAAGAAACATGCTTGAAGTTCTCATTGATTTGGTGTTTTAGTCACTAGTAAAAATGTTCATGCAATTTATATTCGTTTTTCTTGTGCAACTGTATTTTGTTTTGAAAGTTTCAAAGTCAATTATCTATGTAAACTTTTTAATGATGTATTTATTATTATTTCGAGGCTTTTATCTTCATGTAATGTTGTTGGTACGGAGCTGCATGTAGATTGCAAGTAAAGTATCTACCCCCTGTCCGCGGCAATAAGAATGTTGAGGACTACTGACCTAAGTTATTACTGCATAGCGCTTATAGCAGATTCCAATAATGGTTTTAAAACTTAAAAAATAGGTTCTTTCTTGTGACTCCTGTATATACTGTACTAATATCTGAATAAAATATACCAACTCTTTCTTTAAAAATTTAAGAGGCAATTACAATAATTCGATAATAAACTTGTATAAAAGTTAGAAGAAATTATAACTAAGCTGAAAAACTACTATTTGTTATGATTCATTTTTTATTATCAAGGTTTTCATGAGACATTCAGCTGTCTCACTCTATTCAACGAATATTCCATTCGAAATTTATCCATCTAATTAAAATTTGTGATGTTATTTCAATTCTGCTTTAATATGAAAATTTCAAAGTATTTTGTATTGCGTATCAGTATTCAAGATTAGCTTCTCTCACCCATTTTCCTGTTCTTTCTCATTTTTATTATACTCTTTGATACTGATATTATAAGCAATATTAGTGAAAGATGCGTTTGTTCATTCGTCAGATTTTCATTCAAAGTTATGAATAATACAAAAATATGAAAAACTGAACATGAGTAGTAAGATATCTTTGAAAGTGTGATACCTTTGAGAAAGATGACCATTTTGTATAAAATAGTTAAAAACGGACATAAAAAATTGACAATAGAATGAAAAATTTACTCTAAATTACTCACAATTCAGCACTTTACTATCGCAACGTTACAGTTAATTTATCGACTTTTACATTCCTATGTTTTATGGGGTTGAGTTTTTACGGAAATGCAGAATGCACAAATTAAATCTTGGTGTTTCAGATATATAACCAATTTTGATGTTATTATCCCAAGAAATTTCTAAGAATTGCTTACCCTATGAAGCCTTCTACTCTCAAATCAAGGTGAATAACCAAAATTCACTGATTAAAAAAATAAACTACATAATCCATCTAAGTTATTAAATATAAATAGTGACTCTTATTGAATGACCGGATATACACTCATGGCAAAAACATACAAGGTGGAAAATTGGAAAAAATAAATATTGTTATTATATAACGTTTAAACGTAATCAGATGGCCTGTATACAGGAAAATAAATCAAATTTTATGATGTTATAATATGGCATTATGAATTTTATAATTCAATGATGTTATGAGATTTACCCTTAATTGAAAATTAACATTAAATTTTGCTAAATTGGGCTAATCTTACATCTGGTAAATATACGGGAAAAATGTTTGCAGTTATTTGGAAGAAAAATTCAAAAGATCGTAGAGTAAGTGTGCACCGATAATAAGAATTAAATGAAATAAAACCTTTTAAATATCATGGTTATATATTAACATATTACTTTATTGTCAATCTTTTTTAATAATATGAACAATCGAATATTAATAAATCATAGGAAATAGTAATGGAAGTTCTGAAAAACCATAAAAGTAAGAACTTTGCGAAAAATCTAAAACACGATAAGATCAGGTAGTGCCATTTATCAATAGGTAAGTAACAACCTTGATAAAATATGTTGATTTGAAACAATTTTGTTGGAAAATTTAGGTACATCAAACCATTCATAACCTTAACTTTAATTTGATTAGGAGTTAACTAAGATTGAAAAAATAGTTCTGTGGTTTTAAAATGAGCATATCAAGATCAAATGAACGCTATAAGTCGTGATGAAAACAAAATTAGATCAGCGGTAAAGTGTTTGGGCCAACTAAGTAAATATCAAGGTTTAAGAAAGTTATTTTTATTAATAGAGAATATTGTCTTCGAATGATATTTCGGCCCTTGCCGAAGAAAAACCAGATACTTTCGGATTATTTAAGAGAAACACGTGTTTAACGCATACGGGACCTCTGCCAATTATTAAATATTTATTGCTAGTTTTTTAATCCTATTGATAAAGGACATTTCTATAGAAAAACCTAATCAATTTGAAAATGCTACGTACTGTTTTCCATAACCCTAATAGTTGACTCTTTAGACCGATCTACGTG
>LDMZ01069628.1:0-10507 GCA_001455285.1 Sphaeromyxa zaharoni
AAAAAAATTCTTTCTTAAAATTTGGAAAAAAATGTGACACATTCTTATCATTTTGGATCGAAGATATCTATAGAAAATCTTGATTAAACGAGCTAATTGCCCATTAAGACGGCTTTCAAATTTGATTCGGTCAAAACCAATTATGAAAAAAAAATTTTTGGCAAAAACCTTCTAAAGCTGTTTTAATCATGTACATTTGTGTGCAAAATTTTGGTAAATATTTTAGCTACCTTAAACATTAAGTCCTTTGAGAATTTACATCCACAGTTACATGATTTTTATAACGACTCCCCGCATATGAAGCAGCGCCGAACGAAGTTTAATTACTGCAAAGAGAATATATAACAGAATTTATTCAAGAATGACTGATACAGGATATAATGTCTCAAGAGAGAACAATGGGTTAAGTGTATGTTTCAGTATTAATATGTATTATCTTTTTTATCTTATTAATTTTTATTTAATGTTACTTTTATAACTACTATTAGGGTAATAGCATGGATAATAAAGATAAAGGGGTTAATTGTGATCTTACAGAGAATGTAAACAACATTCAAGAAATCACCCCTACGTCGGTTTCACAAGGTTTGAAGCAATCTACTACCATGGATCCAATGCTTAATGTAGTTCAGAGCCCTTATGGCATACGTACTACCGGACAAACATTCGAAAATTTTGATAATTCCTTAATTCCTCAACTACAGTGGCAGGATGTTAGGCCAAAGGTGGGAACGGATTTTTTCTCTCAGTACGCAAACTGTGGATATGATCCGAATTTCAATTCATTCAACAATTCAGCCCTAACAACTCATTTTAACTCAATGAACCACATCATCAACCCAAATAATCGTGGAATGTATAATATGTGTTACGATACTGGGATTTATAATACCCATGACGAAGGGGAATTTTTATCTGGTTATGATTGTACACCTGTGCCTTTATCCACTCAGCCCTATCCTATCGCTTTACCGAAATTATTCAATCCGAACCTGGCACAATCCACTGATCCCATGGACTCGTGCCATAAGACTTACAATACTGACAGAGAGGTTTACACAAGTTAGCTACTGATCTAATTTACCTTATTAATTAAGAGCCCCCTTCATCGCTCGACAAAATACTTTTACCCTCTCGTAGATTACGGATGACGTACACTCGGAAGCAGCTTCTTACCCTAGAGTCAGAATTTTCTCGAAACAATTTTATCCAGAGAACCCGTAGGTCGGAACTAGCTCGCTATTTACAGCTTACTGAGCGGCAAATTAAAATATGGTTTCAAAATAGAAGGATGAAAAAGAAAAAAATTGAAGCTGGAAAAGGCTCTCCTGAAGAAAAAACAGATACTGATAAGGAAGAATCTCTCGAAAGTGAAAAGGTACCGGATGAATCCCAAAGTTAAGTAGATCGATCAAATCGGTATGTTATATAGAAAATTAAGTATTTAACGTTAAATAACTTTAGATATATATACATGTGTTTACTCGAGTTCTACTGGCTCTATCCTATTTTAAACTATTGTGACACGTTAGTAAACATCATGGAAGGATGTCTCTTTTCTGTTACATGATTGAAAGATAAATTATTCTAAGATTATACTATAAATAAAGCAGAATAAAATGTGATTTAAGGTGTGTTCGAGAAACCATTAAAGTGTAAGCAAAAAGCTGATGCGTAGTTTAATGACCAAAAAAATTTAAAAAACTTTTACAAGCGCAAAAAGATAATTGTAATTAAGTTTTTCATTCATACATTACCAAAATATGTGGAAATAAATGATAATTTCTTTTTTCTCAGGGGAATATAAGTTTAAAGTAATGTAAAAATGATTAAGATCCACGTAATCTAAAAATTCAGTTCGATTTTGAAAAAAAAATCTAATATTAAGACTATAATACTATCTAAATTGTTAAATTACACTTTGATGCTACAGTTACAAATAGAGAGATTAGAACTAATTTAATTTACTTTATGCTGCCAAACATAATGAAATTTTATGGGTTGGTTTTATTACTGTTTAACTATATGGAGCGACAAGGGAAACTTTCTGTATACTAGTGAAAAGAATATTTGAAAATTTATTGAATATGTAAATTTTTAATGAACTAAGTTAGGAGTGAATGTAAGAGAAAATAGGCTCTTGCGTTTGAATTAGAAAACTGTATCCACCTTAATTATCATTCATTATAGTTAGTCTACCTTCTACATGTAATTAATCTAAGTTTTAAAAAAAATTTTAATTATATTTTTTTGTTTGTTTCTGTACACTATGTGTTAGTAAAGTGATTAGCTTTGTGTGTTTCACTTAATGGGAGATTGAAACCAATGAAATTACTATTTAATATGTTTTACATACAATATTAATGACAATCTTTTTATTCTTTTTGGAAAAGAATAAGTTATTTTGGCATAAAACGTAACTATTTCCGATGCTTCATATTTATATATTCTTTTTTTAATCATTAGAGGACGATTATTAAAATCACTCCCATCTGTCTCTTAAAAATTTAAGTTCCAAATCTATACAAAAAATATAAAAAAATCCATGATATTTTATCCAATTTTCCATTTAAAAATAAGTATTTTTAAGTTTTTTATCCTTTAAAAGAAAAAGTGAAGCCATAATAATTTAATTGAGAAGATTTATATAAAAATTATGTTTATTCCAGGTTTTAGGTAGAAACTGGTATTAGTGGAAAATTTTATAGATCTAGATCAAATTAGCTACTAATGGCATCTTATTAAACAGAACTATAAGAATATATGTTTGTGTTCATTAAATAGTTTTTTTAGTTAGTCCCGATGATATTTATGATATTTTAGATATTTTTTTTTATTCCAAAATCTTTATTGGTATACCTCCAAGGTATATGCATGAAAATGTTTCATGCAATACGACGAATGATTCACAGTTTTCGGAAGCAATTAAGGACAGGATTTAATATTATACCAAGGTTTTATTTTAAATTAAGCATACAAACCTAATGAAAAATAAAAAAAAATTTTCCTTTTTTTAAGAGATAGACTGATTCGTCATTTGAGCATTAAAATTTAGTAAATTACTATTACTCGAGTGATACATCGAAATGATTCTATAAACAATAACTGAACTTAACTATTCATATGCTTGTTATATCAAAGTCAGTAGCCCAATTATCATTAATTTATATGGATCTTTTCCAGCGATTTTCTTGTTTTTTCGCTGATACGTGGATGAAGGCAATGGGTGACAAAATTAAACCGCTGTAATTATACAATTTAATTTTTGAATAAATGTTATAGTCAATACCAATAATTTCTAATATGATTATATTTCAAAAAATGAAATATGTACATATAGTGGAGCTTATTTTTTATTATCTTACTACAGAGCCAATTGCTTTCCCTTGGACTTATATTGGTGCTATATGAAAGATCCTGTTATAACTTTTTATTATAACTATAATTTCAGAGTGCTCAATAATCTCTATTTTCTATAAATACACACCTTTCGAAAATATCTGATGAGAAAATCCTCTGAATAATATCTCCCTAAATTTTATTACCTATTTTTCAAATTAAAATTTAGTATTCAGCTTTATTTCCCCAAAAGCTTTGTGATAAATAATTTAATTCTAACCGTTTCATTTACAAACGACTCCAACTATTGATCAATCTGGATGTTGTGATAATTTGAAGCGTATTCTAACCTCTAGTAGTGTAGCTACAGGTTTTTCATTCAAAGAAAAGCTTTTTATTTTCTTTGGCAAAAATATCAAGGCAGTCAAATTACACAAAAAATACTGGAACAAAAGCAATTAGGATAATTATTAACAAAGAAAAATATTGGGGTGAAACTTTTAAATCCCTTTGATAAAGAAAACTACAACATCGTCTTTGCGATATCGAATGCCATATTTTGAAAGGAAATTTTCACAAAACTATTTTAATGTGAATTTTATGAAAATCATTCGTATGAAATTTTCAATCTTCTTGGTATAGATATTTTATAAAGCTAACCAAATACTTTAATTGAAATATCTCATACGGAAGGAAACAATTTATTATCAGAAATAGCTCTGTCATTAGCAGAATGAAGGAGATTACAAATTCGATCGTTAAGACATGTTTACAAATATTAATTATTAGATTTTAGAAAATTTATTCGTTTCTATCATTCTTCACAAGACTTTATCAGAAATTAACTTTGAAACTTTAATTTTTGTATCATTATAATTATCTTTGCAAATATTTTTTAAGATGTTTTCGACATGGTTTGACTTATAAGTGATGAATTAAAATTTTTGACTTTGATTATCAGAAATCTGTATAGGAATACAAATACTGATACGCTAAATTTGTCATTATCTTTTCCGTACTGGCTTCAACCGCCCTATTGCTTGCTGTGTTATGGTAACTGACCTAAAACTTGAATTCCTGCTGTTACTACTAAAATCAGCATCAATGTGCGGTTGATCAGTGAATATACTACCTAAATACTCCTAGTCACTAAAAAATTTATTTTTATTTTCGGTTTTAATTGAATTTTAAAGTAATAGAGTATTTCTGCAACAGTAAATCTGCTAAAAAATATTTTTAACTTAAAGCTCTTTAATTATAATTATTTCTAAAAAATAACTACTTTTATTAAAGTGTTTATTCCAAAAAATCAAAATCATTGAGTACCTAATTTTCAGTTGTTCATATTTTATTAAAGAAATTAATGTTCTTTATCACTAAAATAGGCCAGTTAACAAAATTTTGGTTAACCCTTGAACATTGGTTTGTATAATTGGAAAACTGTCCTAATTGTGACAACTTTTGAAGTTTTTGCCATTCGTATCAATTTTCATATTATTTATTTGATTTCATTGAACTTTAAGAATCCTAATGTCTATTATTTAACGTGAATTACCAATACAGTGTCTTTTAGGAAACATTTGAATAAATATAGACAAATAAAGCTCCTAACCTGGGTTGAACCTCAACTTTTGATGACTCGATATTCAATATTTCGGGAAAGGCTGCTTAGACTAATAATACATAAGTGTTTCTACCAGGAAAAGTTCATGCAAGTTAATTAGTAAGATAAGCTGTTCTGTAATAAAAAACAAAATATTGAAGGCTTGAATAATTAAAAAATTATAATTTGTAAAATATCACAAGTTAACATGTTTAAAAGATTTTGATCAGACTAAATCAGCTACGACCATGGAAATACAAGTGAAACCTCGATATATGTATCCAAGTCTTGAAACTAAAATAATTTGGTTTTTGTAAGAATTTTTTAGTCAAAATCAACACCCTCCAAGTTCTGCAGCAACACATTGCTAATAATGTAACATCTCAATATTTATGGTTGGCCGTTAGAATGCTAGTTGTATTTTTCCATTTAGATTCATTTAACTTCAATATAACGCACGACTATTTGGTATTGGAAAATTGAATAACGATGTCATATAGAAAATTGATCCACTTATAAAAGGCATGGGTCCGAATTCTATTTCAAGCAATGTCTGCTTGTTTTTGATTGTAGATTATGGATCTTCGTATTTTTTCGGGAAGGTATCGCACTAATTATTTTATAAAATCATTTCTAACAGTAATAAGATGGCCCGAACTGAGACTCGAACTTGCGACCTTCAGATACCACTCCGAAGGCCTAATCACTAGGCCATGAGCGATTAGTCAATCTGTTACTTAACCGTAACATGATATACATGTTACATCATTGATTCAGTAAATAGAATAATTTTGCTTACATTAATAGTAGTGAGAGGTTATTTGAGAGTTTGTCATATTGGCGCAACCTTTCGGAAACAACATTGCATGATGGGAGGTGGCTGTCGAGGAGACAGATAATTATAATTTTGAATGTTAAAATTATTGTTAATGAGTATTGATTGTAAGCCTCCAGCGGGCAAATATGCGTTAATCAATTATTACTTAGTAAATTCCTACGCACCATGGAAATTTACTAGAACATCAAGAATCAGCATCTGAACAGATTATTCAGACCTAAATTCCACACCACTACGATTCTTTATATACAGGGTGTAAGAAATAAGGTGTAACACATTATTCAACTTTACAAAAGTTTAAAAAATATTTTTTTCGTAACACTTTTTCGCTGCTTACCAACTATTTTGCAATAATTTAACTAAAGCTAGTTCCAACTCTAAGGAGTAAAAGTATAGATTGTTTTCAAAATAGTTACGTTCCTAATTTTGATCGACACTAGTAGCTTATAAATAATAAGTTTGAGACCAGTGAATATTACGAGCTCTAAAAGTCAAAATCAAGCCGATTGTAAACAATTATTCCGTTAATTTGATGATAAGCGTACAAAGACAGGCCTAAATATTGGCATGAGAATACTATATGCTTTCCCTGCCTTATCAGAGAGCGGAAAGGTTTTTCATGCAAGTGGAAATATTTTCCCACGCACGTACAACTGTTTAAAATCAACAAATGGAGTGATGTGTATTTTTCTGCAACATAATTTTTGAGTGCTTCAACTTGACTACTATTAAATAAAAATTATAACTAGAAATGCTAGGAGATTTTTTTGTTGTGCATCACCAAAATTAAACATGTTAAGTAACTTCATTGTATAATTTCCTTTTTACTAGATCTTATTAAATCGAATATAAATGACTTATCACGTATTTTTTATTCTTACACGTTCAATTTCATTAATTTCAATTAAAAATTTTCTCATTAAAATTTAATTGTTGATAGGTACATTAATTTAAAAATTCTCCAGATCAATGTTAACTAACATATTGTAAAGCCTAAATTTTAATTATAGTAAAATTTTTCCAACCTATTTTTAGTCTAACAATATTTGGTAATCTTCTCTAATGACCTAACTCCTGATCGTTCCTAGCCATTCATCTTAACAATACTTCCTCTAAATCAAATTACTTTTAGGAATTCCTAGCATCTATTTAATGAACTTCATGGGCTTGATCGAAAACTGTGGTAGAAACATCGATTTATCCATTAATTCGTATGCGAATGTTCAGACATATCAACACACGTGTGTATAGATGGTCAGTAATCGGAGTTGTCGAAATTTTCTCATAAAGTCAATTATTACCTTTAATTGTATAAATTTTAAAATTCATGTAACGTTTAAATTTATTGTTATTCACACCTACTAAGGCACTAAAATAAAATAATCCAAGATAGTATATTTAACTGGATCTATGAGGAAAGCTAATTATTCAAAGGAGTAGCTATCATTATTAATTGAAAATTATTGAAAAAAAGAGAATATTTCCAGTTTTCGAAACAAATATGCTCTGACAATAGGTCAAAAAAATCAAAGGTTTGACAATTATAAAGGAATTCAATTATTTACAGTTAATAAATAATATAAACTAATTCAAATGAACCCTAATTATACGTTCCATATTTAATATTAAAGCAATTCTTGAAGGATTTTTCTGTAACCAAATGATAGCGATTGATTGATGCTTTATTACGTGGATATCCCTATAAGCCCTCCGTCATATATAATAACAAAAAGGATGAAGAATCACGCATTTAATATTCAGCTATCTCAGAAACTTAAACTTACTAATCATGGTGAGCATACAGACTTTTTTGAATGGATTGTTAATAAAAAAAGTGGATCCTATATTTGCAAGATGAGTCTTGTTTTGTAGTGAAGGTTATTCTCATCCGATCGGGTATGTTAATAGTTAAAATCCTGTAATTATGAAGTCTTATAATCTAAATTCAATTTATGGATAAAATACATGTTCACTGTTTGACTTTTTTGTGTTAGAGATGTACTTCGATCACACACCTTCATGATAATTTTCGTGTTTAATCAGTAATGGTTAATGCTTACAATACCCCAAATTGATAAAGAATACTTCAAACCAAGAAAAGCTTCTTTAATTACAACAAATACGACTTTAATAAGATTATTCCACGTGTTGCACAGAGCGAGAAATATAGGAACAGTCACAGGAATCATTCCTTGAACACGAAATTCTCAACTTTTTTGATCCAGGTTTTCCTCCTAGGTCATTCTCTCAATACTTTTAAACTTAGTTGTGACAAATTTTGAAGAATGAAGTTTATGTTAAAAATCTTAGCTATTTATAAAAATGATAAGAAAGCTTATGAATCAAATCCCGACGGGTTTTTGTGTAAGGGTCAAAGCAAATTTTTTTGGTCCTTAAATGCCTACAAAATCAAAATTTTCACCATTCTAACATAGTTTTTTAACTAGTATGTCATCCTACAAGAATTATTGCCAGTAGTAAATTTATTGGATTGAATTAAATGTATGTGTTTTTTTCAAATTTCCTTGTTGCAAAATTCATTTAACATCATTTATAATCGGATTGTTATTAAAATTAATAACTGATATATGATTAATACAATTTTATTAAAAGCAAAATTAACATTTTTAAGTATTAATCATAAGATTCCGTGTGTTTGAAGTGGATAACATTTTTTAAATATAAAATATCTTGCGCCATAAAAAGTGGAAAATATGGGAAATTGATTTGGAATTGATATGTAGACCCTCTTTAACAATCTTAACGTTTTCCTAAAAATTCTGTTTATATTTACGTATGCTCTTAGTAAGGAGATCGTTAAGTTACTATTTTTAATTCAGCAATAATGATAATATTCTCCATATCATTGGTGGAATTACATAATATAAAATAATCCAAAAATTGTGTGCTGATTATTCGTATCCTCTACATATCAGAAATATCTAAGAAAAATAAACCAACTTTACTCTTTAATTAATCATAATGGTAAAAAATATGGTTGCTATATTTTAGGCTAGTTTTCAAAAAAATTACTTTATATTTTATATATTCATCAAGTAGGATTAAAAGATAAGTTAATGATCTATCACCATTTTTTTAATACATTTGACAATATATGATAATAAGTTTCCTAGAAAGATCAATCATTTTTTTGAGAGGATTGGAATTTTCGGCCAAAAACTTTAAACTTAAACGTATTTGTATGTAATTAATTATTTTCCCATTGGTTCTAAAATATATGTATATATATTTTTGATTCCCCACAAATATCACAGAGTAAATTTCAGTTGACATAAACATTACACTACCTACAATAAATAATTTTTAAAGTTTTTACAGCTGTAAGAATATTGCTTCATTTTTAGAGCCCTTTCTCGTGTTAAAAAATGCCTAATATTAGATGCTAAAATTTGATTATACCTTTATGTATTTACATCATACAATAATCAAAGCTATGATATATATTTGAACCGCAATATGCTAAATTTTAACGAAATAAGATTTTATTTCATTATAGAAATCAAAAGAAATATTTATGTATAATTAAGTTCTTGAAATATAAATTTTTTCTGTTAAACATAAGGATACTGCCAATATATTTGCTTTATTTCATTTTTATTAAAAATAAAAAATTAGAGAGTGAAAATATTCAATTTTGAAATACTCAGGTATCTTTAATGCATCTGAGCATTTTTTCTCAGAAGACAGTAACATAATCAATTCTTAAATTATGGTTTCAGAAAATTTTATATTTATAACATTAAAAAATAGACACAATTTTTACAATTTTGATTTCGTTACTACTAGATAGAATATTATTGTTGGAAGATTGAATTTACATTTTGCTATGGTCAGAATAATGAAATCTGATAGATATTTCAACAAAATATAGTGTTTAAAACCTTTCAAATCGAAACACTCAATCCACATTTGATTAAAATTTATTTATCCGTTAATATAATTTTTGAAAATGCTACTACTCAAAATTTAAATTTTTCTTTTGATTCAATTCATAAAAAAAAGTATTGATGTACAATACAATTTTGTTTGAAAGATCTAGATGTTATCATACCACCAAAAAATGTAACAGTTCTAGTGGTTATGGCATATTTATGTATTAAAAAATTATTTTCCAAGAACATTATGAACAATTTGAAATAGTTTCAAGTGTGTGAACAAACATTTATTCTTTTCTTAGGAAAAATCATTTTTAATAAAAAAATCTTGGAAACAATAACTGTAGGATTAATAAGAGATTTGGCTTATATGCACACTTAAAACTGATATTCATAGGAAAAAGATTTATAAAAATTAGTTTGAATAAGTAGAAGATAAAGGATAACCCCTTACTACTAATTTGAATATTGATATATAGATTTAATAGGATTTGGACGAGTTCATTGGAAGTTATTTATTCTTGAATAATAGAATAGATGTTGCATCTCCAATTAGTTTCAGCTATTACATCTTCTTATCCAGAGCCATCTTCACTTATCTTAAAAGAAAAGCCTAATCTTCTTCAAAGTATTCTTCATTTTCTTGTATGACCAATATCGTAATGATATTCTAGTAAAAAATAATTGATGTTTCGAATTATCTCAAATATTACAAATAAATGCTGTAAAAGGTATACGGAACTATGATAACCAACTTTATTTAAAAAAACAATTGCAAGTGTTTTATGGCATAACTTTTTTTTCTTAGCTATGGAGGAAAAAACCTTTACC
>LDMZ01069635.1:0-11473 GCA_001455285.1 Sphaeromyxa zaharoni
TTTTTTTTAAATAACAGTTGCCTGTTTACAGTACGATAAACGAACTCAACGCTAATATTTTTTCCAGATAAGATTAGGTGAGATACATCTACCAGCCATCATATTTTTATTTAACGCCATCTGAGTAAATTCCTTGCTTAAGATTTACTAAATTCCTACCACAATAATGTGTTTGAATATTAGACTAAATGTATGACTTCATAAACATGTTTAATCAATTTTCGAGGTAAATTTAGCATCGGACAATTTTGAACCATTCATATTGTTTTTGATTGTCGAGAACACTAAAAGTTTGATGAGATTATATTAGATCATTACATAGCATTTGGTTGACTATGTTCGTACATAAATTAACAGAAAATTTGAAAAGTAAATTAAAATTAAGGTCAATTAAAAAATAAAATAGAAAATAATTATTAACATCACAACATAATATTTTGTTGTGATTACTATGTTTCCTTTTTTTTATATATTTTGATCAGGTACTTGCTTAAATGACTAAATTGATTAAAACCTTTAGTGTTATAAATTGGATTACCGTTACAATCTATAAATTAATTTCATAATTATAGGCTTAAAAAAAATTTCAATATAAACAAAGGCTCAGGCAATTAAAAGAATATAAAAACTAAATTAGCTCCCTTTAAAGTTAAAACTTTTAAAAAAATTATTGGAGGCAAGTATTAATTGTATAGGTACCTCCTACTCTAATGCTAAGAAATCAACTAAAACATGATTGAATATATACATCTTTAATAATTTTATTTCAGTTAAGAAAAACCTGTTCTAAATGAATTAATTCATTTGGTGAAGCAAAAGTGATAATTTAATTATTCTGAAAACTGATCCTTTAAATTAAATCATAATCGTACATCAATTATTTGTTTTATAGAAATATGAATATTTACTAAATTAATCGTTATAATTAGTCAATAAAAATTTTGTTTTGGTATTATTCGCGGATTGAGATAGATTTTCGCCTTATATATCAAGTAAGCTCTGTAACCTTTCAATTTTATTTACTTTTAAAAAAATTTATTAATTATGCATTTGTATTCTGGATTAAACACACTTTGAATCCGATTTTGCAAGTATTGTTAATTATAGAGATTCTTAGGTTTTTGTTCATGTTCCCAAATAAGTTTGTCAAGTGAGCGACAAATCATTTAATGTTTTTAATGTAACCTGTGATGTATATATTCTATAATTTATTACCCGGTAGTATTTTAGGTTAACGATTATTTCTATAGTCAGCTAACATAATAATCAAACACATTATAGCATAATTGAAAAATAAAATTTTTGCTAGAATTTCATATGAACATGATTTTTAGGTTATGGTTATTTAAAGTTTTTGAGGATATTTAATTTGGTATACTAGTCACATCTTTTTACCGATTTAACAAAAATTTGAAAATTTTCTTGGTAAAAACTGTACCTTAATTCTATTAGATCGAACAAGTCTTTAATTCTGTTGTACTTCACTATATAAAAAAAAATATTAACATGGTAATAAAACGGAATAAATTGATGCACCAAAATCTTATATTAATCCCATGAGGATAATTCGCCTACCTTAACTAGCTATATCAGCAGTATTTAAATACTGATTTGATTCTTAGATAAAAAATGATAATTTCTGAAAAACGAGAGTATGTTTCTTATTTTAAGATGCATATTAATTATTAGCTTAATAAATTTATTTGCGTTTAAAAATTTCTGAGTCATTTGAGTGAAAAATTTTTGTTGAACCAATTTTATTAAAATTTCATCTATTAAACCTTGGATAATCGGGCTGTTTTTATATACTTTAAACAATATGTTGTGATTTTAGGATCGTATAAATATTTTATAAATAAAATTTTCGAATAATAAGTAGCATAATTGGCGTTTCTTGTATATTTTATTACTCTAGAAAGATTTTGTTTGCATGCTGAAATTTCCCGGTTAAATCAAAAATAAAAATATTTTACAATTCAAATTTCGACATATTTATTTCTTTAAATAATTCAATATTTTATTATATTTTAGCTGCAACTGTTAGAAGGAACTCACGAATGGATAAGGACTACTAAGCTAGCAATTGACTATGTGTTTCCATGTTGTGAATGCAAAGAACCAATCATGTCCGATGATGATAAAAATGTTTATTGCGATAGTATCGTTGTTTTTTCTCTTCTAACTTGTTGAGTATGCCTACTTACCGTTCACATTTATGATCTTCATTCCCTTAAACATCCATGTAAGTGGTCATGCAAGAACTCTTTAAAATATGCAAATATTGATTACTCATCTAATGTAAGATTATTTAAAAGCATCTAAAATGAAGTAGCATACAGTGAAATACCATCAATGGATACCTTATATTTATGTGACAAAACCCTGCTTTATTTGTTCTAAATCTGATTACTCAGCTGATAATGTTTGTCTAAGATGTATATGGTGTTACCGAATGGTATATTTAATATAAAGCAGGATTCAATGATTAAGCGCCATGATGGATGTATAACTACCAAAAAAATATGCAAGGAAACAAAGTTTGACAACATGATATTACCACCTGCACTAGTTAGTCAATCACTTGATGATAATATTGTGCGAGTATTTTCTGATTTTACAAATTATAAAAAAAATTAGATTTCTAAAAAGGCACAGCATCTTTGCCCCCTAATTGTTTTTGTTAATTCAAAGAGCGGTGAATGTAGGGGAGATAAATTTTTTACAAGGTTTCGACGCATTCTAAACCCGATTCAGGTATGGGATCTTGCAAGCAATAAACCGATCAAAGGGTAATTACATTTTTATTTCAAAAATTTTAAATTTTATGAATTTGTCAAGAATACGGTAGTATTAAATCTAACCAAACTGACCAATTATTTTCGAAAAGATCATTCAATACTAAATATTGATCTTAAAGATTTCATGTGTGAAAGAATTTTGTTTAAATCAATCTATTTTGTTAATAAAATTATATGAAGTGATTTTTTGTTTACTTT
Source organism: Sphaeromyxa zaharoni (assembly GCA_001455285.1). Taxonomy (NCBI): domain Eukaryota; kingdom Metazoa; phylum Cnidaria; class Myxozoa; order Bivalvulida; family Sphaeromyxidae; genus Sphaeromyxa; species Sphaeromyxa zaharoni. Next base: position 2,997 of record LDMZ01069635.1, read on the forward strand.
AATAATTAAATATGCTATTTAGAACATTTAAAAACTGTTTAAAATAAATTATTTTTAGAAGGGTAACCTAATCACTTGATATATATCCAAATCATAAAAATTTAGATTTAATCAACATTTTATATTTTAGGAACTAAGTACCAACCGAACCGTACGCTGCAATAATAATTTAAAAACAAACTAATAAACTTACATTAAGTAACATAATTTTTTTAATTATCATTTATTAAAAAATATAACTTAAAATTATATTAATTTAAACGGTTCTTAATATAAATATTTAACTGAATGAGTCAAATCTTTGAGAAAAGAGGTTCGAATTTATTCTATAAAATAGTTGGTTCAAGTACAATCTAACCTCGATTATCCAAAATTTGCAATAACCCGGAGGGTTATATAAATTATTTTTGTGGTTATGCCTAAATTAGTATATTCTATTATCCCACAACCCTGCTAACTTTGAAAAAAATGCGCTGATTCAGAATTTTGCGGAAAAGTGAGATTCCAATGGGTCACTAATTAGGATTACATTAGTAATAAAAAATCGATTTCTGCATTCTTTCAATAAATACATGAAGCTTTTGCTGTACGTTTGTACCTATTTGTAATAATTTGATCACGGCCATCCTAAAAATTATTATTAATATATGATTTATTTAGATCAATATTATAAAAATTTCACAGGTTTACTGCACTGAAAGGATTACAAAAGATGCGAATTATGATATGCGGGGGAGATGGAACCTATAGTTGGGTACTTGGGGATGCTGATAAGGCTAAAATAAATCACATGGTACTCTGTAATTTTTTAATGATGAAAAAATAAATAGAACAATGAAGTTTCTTTGCTTCCGGTAGGGACTGGAAATGACCTTTCTAGAGTTTTTGGATGGGGCAGCAAATGCAACGATCCTGATGAAATTCTTGTTCGTGTACTGTGGATGTTTTACGCAGTTCCCGTTCCCCTAAATCGATGGACCATATGTATAAGTGAATCTATTAAAAATGAAAACGAAAATGTTGATTCCATTGAATGTTTAGTTTCAAAGAATGTTTTAAGTTAAAAAAAGTTATAATTTATAATTCAGGGTATAAAAAAATATATTTCTAATACAATAGATTATTTCCTCAACGATTTTAATTACGCTAAGCTGGTAGAAAGAAATAGAGTATTGAGATCAGCAATGTAATTTTTTTTTAAATATGCTTTCATCTTGTAGTACTGTCGTTAATATAATAGAAAACTTTTTCACTTTGATAAACACTTCATTTGATAGTCAAAATACTAAAGTTTGTAACCATTAATTTTATTATTTTTATAGAATGATATAAATATTGAGTCCAAAAAAGAGTACGACAAAATATATAATGATTCAATGACCAAAATATCATCATTACGATTGGTATTTATATAAAAAACTATTATCTATCAAATAGGATATTGAAGATGATAAATTATCTGATGACAAAATGTTTAGACGATTCAGCTTGAGTCAAAGGAAATCATCTACAAATAAATTGCACTATGGTACAATTAACAGATCTAGCGCTCCGTATATGAATCGAGCCATAAGCACTTTTGCTTTAAATAATCTTACGGAAGAAAATCCTTACCACCAACTTATAAAAAAAATTCATGAAATGAAACAAAATATATTTAAAATGGTATCACTAATGGTTCCTCAAAAATCTGACGATGATCCAGCCATTTTTCTTAATCTTTCAACTATATTCAAGGATATTGGATTCATTAAGAAACCTAAATCTAAAGTCATTGAGTTTGATCAAGGTTTAACTAGACTATCCCATTCATATCTTCATCATGAAAAACCAAGTAGACTAGTTTATCCACGTGTTAACAAGTTAAATATAGTGTTTCCTATTATTATTTATAGTTTAATCCGGGTTAATGAATACAACATGAACAATTATTTTGGGATCGGCTTGGATGCAAAAATATCTTTAGACTTTCATTTGCTTAGAGAGGAATCCCCCAGTAAATTTTCGTACCATTTTAAATTTTGTTTATTCTTTTTTTAGTAACAGAGTTTATAACAAGTTATGGTATGGTATTTTAGGAGGAAAAGAACTTTTTTCATCTTCCTGCAAGAACTTGAATGAACAGATAAAGCTTGAGGTTTTGTTTTAGCAACCGTATTAATAATTAAGTGTGATGATATTCCAATAAAGCTACCTCAAGTGCAGGGAATAGTAGTTTTAAACATACCCAGGTACCTCCTTTGACACATGATATACCTACATTTAGCTATATGAGTGGCATTAACTTCTGGGGTCATTCAACTGATGTTTATAATCCACGGTTTTATGGTATTTTGCAATAGGGTTTTGCACCACAGTCATTTGGTGATGGACTACTTGAAGTACTAGCGGTTGAAGGAGTAAACCAACTTGTTTGTTAAACAATTTTTATATGAAAATTCAAGGGAGCATCTAGATTGTTTGGCGCTTTCAAAAATTGTAGGATAGCTCAGTGTCAGCACATTAAAATTACGATGACTGGTGGTGCGTTGCCGATACAGATTGACGGCGAGGCTCAGATTCAGCAGCCTTGTATCATAGATATTTCCTATAAAAATTCTATCATGATGTTAAAAATTCCACAGGTGTCCTATTTTTTATATCTTACTTTCATAACCATAAATATGCTTTGACTATACAGTTCATGAATGGTTTTCTATTTTCTATAACAAACTATAAAGAAAAAAAAATCATTATTGGTCATAAATATTTTAGAATCCAATCCGAAACAAAGACGGTTTATTGGCAAAGTTTTCTGTTGATGTTGATGAAGAACATTTATCAAATCAGGAATACGAAAATTTAATTTTATCAATGTCATCCATGATAGCTGCATATGATAGTGTGTTTTTAAATTATTAACCTTTCTCAAGTATTTTAGAATCTCCGATTGTGTGAAATCTTTTCCGAAACTCGCATTGTCATTAAAAAAACTTAATAAGTTACGTAATTCAGTCGCAAACTCAAACCAAAACATTAGCACAACTGTTAGTTAAAAAAGTTATCTTAAAAATCTTAGCATCTGTCCCAAGTAAAAGCTTCAGACCACTCAGTCGAGCTTTTACAGCACTTTTTATACAAGTTAAGAAGTGTATATTTATCCGTGAATGTATTCATTTATAGCAATGAGAACCCAATTCCTGTATTACCATGTTTATTCATTATTTAAATTCTATTAGATTCTCTTTAAAAACACAGAAATAATTAAATTGAGAAATCTGCAAGCAAACGTTGAAGAATTTTTATTGTATTACCTAGATATTATGAGATATTGTAAAGGTATTAAATTTTAGTTTAGAATGTTAGTATTATTCAATTGATTCGTAAGCTAAGAACATCGAAAATTTGAGAGATGACTTAATTTCCATTTCACTTTCTTGTGGAATAAAATAAGCATTTCCGGATTCGAAGCCTATATCTTGATACTTTTCCTGAGTTTTTAGTTTCAAAGAACCGGATCCTTCTAGAACAATCATTATTGTTTCTGCCTTTATATGGTATGAATTATCAGTTATGTTCTGGATATCGTTCTTAATATTTTCAACTGAAAACTCGGAGGTGCCAGCGACATATTTGTATCTCATGTTGTTATGAATAGGCTTGACATAATACTGGGATACTGGAATCGGAGCGAACGCAGTTATACTAATCATTGTTTCAACGTCTTTAAACTTTGGGGTAAGACCCAATCTTATTACGTTATCACTATTCGCCATACACTCGACACAATCTTTATAACGTGGTAAAGTGGTGAAGAATAATAACCTCCTTTAATATAAGCGTGGGGGACATTGCTAGCAAGAAATATTGCTTCTCCTGGTGTCATTCGTATATAATTCATAAAATATATCAAGAAGCAAGTAATATCATTCGGGAAGGTGTCATTTACAAAGCAAAATAAATCACCTAAGATATCTTCTGAGGGTATTCCTTGCTTCGAATTTCCTTTTATTACAAGAGATAGCTCAGACAACAGTTCAATCTCTGCCAAGGTATTTGCTGTTGATATTTTCTTAAAACATTCCGAAATTGTAACATCTGTATCTTTATTATCTAGAGAAGTTTATTAATTTGAATTATTAAAATTATTAAAAAACATAATGTGTTTGGTAACATTAAATTTTTAATATTCATGGCTCACTGGTGAAAAACCAATCCAGATTTTTTAAGAAAAAAACTATAAGAAAGAGTTGCGGATGGTAAAAGGTATTTTCATCAGAAATCCAGTAATGTAATAAGGATAACTTGATTCATACTACAAATATTTATTACTTTTTAGATTTTATTACAAAAAATTAACTTTAATCTTCAATAGAATATGATTTTTTCTATAATGATATATGGATTATGGACAATCATCTAAAATATGGTAATCGTTGGGTTAAAAAATAGGTTTATGTTACATGTTTAACATATTTATATCATTACCTATCAATATGAAGGAATTTTTAATCTTTTATTCAATTTAAATTTAGCAAGCCCAATAGTTTTTAGTTGTTTAAAAGGCATGAAAATTCTAGAGCAGATGTGTGACGCACTTTTACGATTCGATCCTCAACCAAAGTCGTTCTGGCTATCGGTAATCCCAAGACCAAATTTCACCATCTATGCGAAAATTCGATTTTTTTCAGTCCAACAAACCCGCATGAATATACTCTCTTGTTAAATTTGAGTAACCCTGTTGACAGACTAGAAAGAATTTCTCTAAATATAACTTTAAAAATCTTATTGTTCAAGTTATACCTACTATGATAATTACCAATAAGTTTTAATAAAATTTAGTTGTTATATTATAACATTTTCAAACATGAACAAATTCCTTGGCATTAAAAGTAATAGTGTACGTGACGATAATCCATTGCATGTCGACCGATTGCACAAGCGGTAAATGTTACCCGACCCGGTGATCTCGTAAAACCCTCCAAATAATTTTTAGAAAAATCAATGCCCTGCCCCGAGAATCTGAATAATTGTTTCAAAGATTTTATGAGGATAAACATCTCGGCTGCTTAAAAACTGAAAATGGATGATTATGAAAAAACGTTACACAAGGACTGAAGAAAAAAAATTTTTTTCTCAACACAACCAAGGAAAGGTATATTTAATACACTTAACAACAGTAGGGATGATGAAGAAATCCAGCATTAAACCTCATTACAGAGTAAGAAATTTAACTATACATGATATAATAAAAGGGTAGGATTGAATATATAAGCTTAAAAAGATGACAAAACCATTAACGAATTACTAACCTGAATTCACTTGTTATAAAAATATGAATTGGAATATTTGATGATTTAAAACAACAAACAATGAAGAGTTTATTACATAAAATTTGTCCCTATAGTGTTACCATGTCATGCGGGACAGAACAACTTGCAGAAAATATCCAATAAACATTCATGGGGCGATAAATATATGCTGCATCTATAGTAGATTTTGAAAAAGGACAGATATCCGAAGCATCGCACAATTAGTTGTGCTTATAAGAGAGAATATTAGCCACTTAGTAAATTATTCATGAATTTTAAATGTTATAAAAATAATTTCAACAACAGCTGAATGGGGTCATTGTGAACAGGTGTTAAAATTGATTAAAATATATTAATTTGATCCACTTATATCAAGTAGTCCAAGGAATGAGGAAGCACAGTAAGTGACTGAAAAAACAAATAAATTTACATACATATTTTTGGATCACATCGGCTAACAAGTATATGTTGAAAATCAATATCTTTTTCACAAATAGAAATTCCGCATAAATCAGTGGGGGTGGATAGCGTAATGAAAGATGTGTTGCGTATGTATTGCGTCCATTTTAGACAGACAAATTATCGCCAATTATAACACTTTAGAAGATCTTAGATCAATTTATCAGGATGTTGTCTCAATAGAGTTGTTACTTTTTAAATATTATTATATCTGAAACGGGGATCAAATCTTTCACAACAATCAAGCAACTAGATGTTGTCTATTTAAATTATGAAAATTGGCTAAAGGGCATTCTCTTTACAGTATAAATCATAAAACATCTATTAAACTTAAAGGCAAAAATCAGTTGATGTACAAATTTTTGAACACGTATGTTACTTTTTTTGACTAAAAATAAATGTTTTCTAAAATCAGATTAATTGATCAGCATTCACTCATTTTACTGCTGTTCGCTTGAAAAAAACAAATTTCGGGTTTACATTGACAAATTCAGTGAAAGTAATAACAAGTATGACGAATTCTGGAACACATTAATGGATTTGAAATTAGTGAAAAAGTGTTCAAACTCTATCAGCCAATCGGTGTGGGTTACTGATCATATTCCAACGTGTTTTCAAATTGAGGAAATTTATTTAAGTGTGATATGGACACTTGGAGAGCTTATGACAAAATTAAGGTTAAAAATTTCTAAAAAATATATATTTTAAAAGGATCAAAATTTTTAAAAACACGTGAAAGAAATATCTAAACGTTAGAGGGACAAATAATTGTAGACAGGTTATTTCAGCAATAAAATTAATCAGAAGCTAAACACAAAGGTCAGCTTACAAATGAGCATTTGGCCAGATCGCTTTAAGTTTCTAGCGCATCATTACAAGCAAAATTCGATTAAATTAGCAAAAACTCAGAGTACCAGTTAACCCAGAATATAACGAACCTTAATTTTATTTGTTTTATAAAATTCATTTAATGTTTCAATAACACAATAAACGAATAATAATTCTGAAAATAAAAATTATGTATATATACATATACTTTAAGGTTTCTGGCCCATATATCTGATGGAAAGCTAACTTTAATTGTAAATGCTGGTACACGACAACTTTTAGGTACCAATGCACTAAGGAATATATCTCTTGCTACATAGGATAAGTATGTTCTTTTTATCCCTGGTGGAAAATTAAAAATTTATTTTTCATTAAGTTTTCGAATTCCTTAATAATTGAAAAATATGCAATAAAAGAACTACAAGATATAATACCACTAGCAAGTTAAATATTGCTAGTCTTTGATTATTAAAGAAAATTAATATTTACATAAAAACCGAATAATATATCATATAATGTGTAATCTTTTTTTCCTTAGCTATGGAGGAAAAAACATTTACCTGCTCCTTATATTTATGGAGGGAGTTAAATAAAATGGACTTACCTCCAGCCCACATTAACGTTAGGTTAGGTGCCAGCCAGAGCTTCCCAGCGCGCCAGGCCGGCAGTGTAGGATTTTAGCCTACTAAAACAATCCTCATTACCTATCCTTATATTAGGACTATGCTACCTTATCAGACCTTCGTTCTCATAATGTAATGTTTCGTCTTAGTGAAATTTTCTCATTCAATTAAACAAATTATTGGCTAGAAAGTATCTAAGATATCAAAATGCCAAATTAAACAGTTATGAAATTTTCTGTGAAATAAAAAACAGGTTTTCACAAAGTAGATACACTTAAATAAAGAAGATTGTTCATGTATAAAACAATATTTATCAATTTTTCGAAGCTTTCTGTTATGATAAAATCCATTAAATTTGACAAATTATTGTATAATCAGTATTTAATTATGATGCTATTTAATTAGTTTAGCTACGAAACAGCAATCTACAAATTAAATTACAGCAACACAAAAAATATTTAGAAATGGAGGCTATGCAAGAATGAAGTTAAAAAATGGATTTATGAAAACAATTCAATCAATTATTAAAATAAAAAATTTTACTGAAATTCTCGGTTGAAAAGTTTGTGGCAACTTTTTATTAGAAAAATTAACGTACAAAAATATTTAACATTTCAGAAAATATTTTTTTAAATATATCTTTAATTAAGTTATTGAAATCAAATACCATCAAACGCTTTTAGTAATTGCTACTACTATGTCATAATATATTCGATGTTATAAAAAAATGAATTATTCATCAAATTATTTATATTACTTATCTGCAGTTTTTGAATTTGGAATTTAAAAACATACTAATGAAAGGTATCAAATAATTAGTATAATCACTTTTATGAGTTAGGATTTTTAAACCCGAGTTTTGCAAGATATTTTAAAATGGATTAAATATAGTATTTATAAATTTGATAAAGAGAAAATTCACGAAATATTATGAAAGCACTTTAGTAATTTTTAAAAATCGAGTAACAATTTTCATATTTGTTGCTAGTCTTCAGTTTGTTCTTTAAAATATAATCTTAAAAATATTACCAAACACTAAATGGATATTTCAATTACAATACTAAAAATATTGATCAACATGCACAAAATAAGTTAATATAATAAATCAGTGCTGCCCAACCCTTTCCGAACATGGGCCGGATTCACAATTCTAGACTTTATTAGATAATTACAACTATTGAAATGGTTTGAAAAACTATTCACAACTGCAAAAATTGATTCTATTTATATAAATTATCCATTATAAATTTATAATTAATAACTCAATTTAAACATA
>LDMZ01069659.1:0-13485 GCA_001455285.1 Sphaeromyxa zaharoni
GTAATCATTCGATCCATGTGAATCAGATTTAACCTGCATTAACGCTCTTGTAGAGTCTTTGCTTGAAAATATGATATGTGCGTATTTTACAACATCATCCGGCGTAGCTTCATTCTTCAAAAATTTAGATAGAACTTGCTGTTGAACTTCTTGTTCATTTAGGGCGATCACAAATTGATCACGTATCATTTTGTTTAAAGTCACAGAACGTAGAAGCTGATTTCAGTCAAGAAAGAAAACTGTTAACATCTTCATATTTAAGTCGGACCATTCTAGAAAAATTCAGTCTCTCCACGAATACATTTCTCTTCTTCCCGTATATAGAAGACATGATGGAGTTAACCTCTTCAATTTTAATTTCACTGAGAGACTTGACGTCGGTTTTTTCTTTGATTAATTTAAACTGTTTAAGATCCACGCAATTGAGAAATAATTTTAACCTTGTATCGGTATTATTTTAATCATTCTGAGGTAAACCAAACATTTCAAGTGCCACGTAGAACCGCTCCATATATAAAGACCATTCCTCGGAATTTTCATCAAACTGTGCAATATTGAATCTGTACAATTCCATCTTGTCGCCAAAATGTAGTAATAGCAGACAAACAACTAAGAAATATGGCACGAGATCCCCTGTGTGTCGTCGCGCCGCTAATTACATATAAATTAATATCTAATCACTACAGATTAACATCTGTACTGCATCCTCTAGATGTATCGTTTAATACACCATTTAAGGATTCTATGCGCACCAAGTAGAATGAGTGGATGGCATCAGGTAAAAAAAACCTATACTGCTGTAACAGTAACAAAATGGCCCGAATTGAGGCTCGAACTTTCGATCTACAGAAACCACTATGCCATGAGCGATTAGGCAACCTGTTACATAACCGTGACATGATGCATGTTACACTGCCTCCGGAAATATGGGTGCTGCATTTTTGCTTACAGTGCGTTTGTGGGTGAAGGATTCCTGGATTCTATTGATCCAAAATTCGATGCCAACTATAGTATATTCGTAATTATACGAGGGGTAACGAACATAGACGCTTATAAATAGTGTAACATGACAATTTATATTAGATATACTTTACATCAAATCATAAAAAATGGCCAATTAACCATACGATGGATGGTACGGTGGATGACGATTTCCTCTCTTTGTCAGTAGAGCATGACATTATTCCAGAAGAAGATCCTTACGATTACAATTTGACTGGTGTTGAATGGGACTTTGTGTTTGATCGATCTCATGTTGAGTGGGATTATAAGTACTTTACTATTTTATAAATAAATACTTATATGTTATGTCATATAATTTTGACTTGCGATGGTTTTCTCGAATCTAAACTTACTAGAATTCATGCTATGAAAAACGTCACCGCCGTATAAATCTGGGATGAATTTTTAAACCTGAAATTTGGTGTTAAATTTTCGATTTATAGGCCGGAATTTACGGTATATATATACTACTACCTTTCCAAGCCTTCCTATTAATTACACAATAGAAAAATATTCGTGTCCACGTTTTAAGAAAACACGATTAACTAACCGATGTCTCAAAACAATCAAACAATTCAACCCGTTTTCCTCTTTCCATTTTGTACTGTAAGTAGCAAACCGCACGAAAGGACATGTGGCAAAGCAAACGCCGGTGCCATCGATATTATAGATTGCTTAGAACGGGAAGAACCAAAAATTTAAAATAATCTTAATAAAAAACAGGTTTTATTAACATGACTAACTCTGAAAGTAAGAGACTAAATACCAAACCAAGCAGTTAAGTTGGAGAGATGACCATGACTCCACGAATATGCGCACCGAGTGGTTTCTCCGATATTACAAACCAGCGTATATCTTTTTTAGGAATGAGCTCTTCTATAAGGTACTTAGGTTTACGTGGGTGTAGGACCAAATTCTTTAGTTTTATTCAAAGACGTTTTAGTTCAGACATAGGTAGATTTAGTTTTTTAAGTTTTAAATCACTAGTAACGACAAATTTTGGTGATTCTCCTCCCATTGATTCGAAATCAATAAGACACCGACGTCCAGAGGAGTTAGGGCTTGACCCTTCCGATTTCTACTCGCTCGATCCTTTTAGATCTGCGGAAGTGTCGACTGGAATATTATTTCCTCTAGTTTTACTCAGTAAGACGGTGATCCCTTCTGTCTTTACATGGAACATTCCTCTATTACCTTCATTACTGATTATAGCAATTCCTCACTCTATTTATAATCTCTTTATTTTTCTGCTACGTGAGGATTTTCTTAAATTTTCATAAAAAGCCTAGAAAAACGACAACAGGAGAAACTTCAAATTTTAAACAGAATGGTTAATTTAGGGGAAAAGTACAAAAATTTGATTCCTGCCTCAAACGTTGACACTAAGAGGGAACTCAATAGTGAACTGATCTATATGAGCAGCTATAAAATGGGGAAACAAGTTCTGGTAATTTTATTTCTGATTTTTGAAGCTTTTTCATTTTGGCTAAGTTTTGGTATAGCGTTAGCATTTTTTACCTACATCACAAAAATTTTTCATAAATTAATTGAAAGAATATTAATGAAACGCATTTATACTCATGTTTTAAAACATAGGTATATATATGACATCAGATATTCATCATAATTATTTTCAGAATGTTTAAGATTCTCAGTTTATATATAAGTTGTGATCCGACTTTTTTGATGTAGGAGACACTAAGTTAGAAAATACAGATGTTTTGGGTGAAGTTCGCTTATTTTACAATGTGAAATTAAAAATTAAGCTTGTTTGAAAATATTTGGTATATTAGAGTTTCAACCGAGTTTTTTCATAAGTTGAATAATTTATGCTACGAATATAGATACATTTCTAATTTTTAAGATCCGAATGAGACTTCTCAGAGGGTTGTGTTGATTGCCTTGTTATATCCTATATGTTACATAAAAAAATATTGACTAATTATTTTTATTCAGTTTTACAAAAGTCCATTTTTATCATTAATGTTTAAGTTTTAAAACATATAAAAGATATTAATGAATTGATTACATTAGTATAAAAAATAATATACATTCCGCAACATGGTTAGTAACTAAATTATTAATTTTAAATGATTCTACTTAGCCAAATCATTTAAAACTTTATTCAGGGATTATAGTACCTCTATATGAACTAAAGGTAGAGGGTTATATGAAGTTCAGAGACGTAAAGCTTATGCTACTCTTTACTCTTTCGGAAAAATTATTATAGATTTTTTATGCTTTGAGCGAATAATATTCATACACTCAACGTTAGAGTCAGATAGAGAAAATTTTTGTAATTAGATCAACATGAACTTGTAATTAACCCCCTCTTAATTAGCACACATGCAAATTGTTACTTATATATTTTATGATAGAAAAATGGGTATAATGTTTTAGCTGATAATAAGAGTTATGCGACATTGTTTAAATTTAAAGAAGCAAAAAAACACATTCTGGTTATTTCATTTTTACAAAAAATGGCCATTCTATGCCATTTTAAATAATTACAAAATAGATTTAATGAAATAACTACGTTTATCAAGGTAGTTCCGATTTTAATTAATAAAAAGGAAATTAAGACAACAAGGTTGTTTATTTTAAAATTATTACATGAAGAGATATTGTCAAAAAGTTAGTTAATAAAGTTAAAATACACTTCCAAAAAAATTATGGTAGATTTGGAAGTTATATGTGTATTTATCTACATTCGTTCACACATAATATTGAAGAATATTATATATGTTATCGTTTGTTACGATTAAAAAAAATTGAATTTTGTTAAATCCTTTCTTTGTGGAGGTTTATGAAACACTTATGAATAAATAATGCATGAAGATAGTAAGCCTTAATTTAAAAATAATGGATATAACAATTTAAATTCAGAGTAGACAAGAATTTGTTCTCAGAAACCTAATCGTTTTAATGTGAACATAAGATTTTTTGACACGTATATATTAAAATTATTTTTCCTCAAACAATGATAAGAAATTCTTATACATTGATTAAAATTTTTAAGTGAATATGTAGAAAAAAAATCGAGAATATATAGAGTTTAAAAATATTAACTTGTATTTTATTTGAAGTGTTGGTTAACTACGGTGAGTCTCAAGACAAATATTATAATAATACAGTTTAGTCGAATCACTGAAAAATTATTAAACTTTATCACCTCTTGGAAAATAAATATTTTAGTTGTTAAAATCGACTACGAATGGTACCTTGGTTATTGAAATCTATTGTTCATTTAACAGCTAAATTAATTATGTCCTCTCTGTTGCAAAAATGAATGTATTGATAAAGATTAATGATTCAGTCTATTTTCCACTACCATGTATTAATATGACTTTGATGCTACAATAAATATATGATCTTTTCCCTAATAATTGATGGTTTTTGATTTTATAATTAGATTACAAAAGAGTTGGTTGAAAAAGAATATTAATGATTCTTTCGTTTTGTATATTTACCAAGGGCATTTTATTTAATAAGTCCTATATATGAGAATATAAAATTATGCTCTAACGGAAATGGTTTACTAATACAAACAAAAAAGCAATTATTTGATTTAATGTAAAATTGATAATATATAAGTTAATTGACAACACAACTTATCTTTTGGTAAATAAAAGATTATTGTATCTAATTAAAGTAAATATCAAGTGTTAAAATTTAATTTTATAAGTGTTTGGGTGCTATATATGGAAAATATTGTTTTTATACATATCATAGCTAAGCTTAAATATTGGTAATTATTTCACTTATTGTAGTATAATAGCAAGTGATAGTTTATGATTTTGTGCTGTAAAAATCAAAGGGAAACTGATTTTAAACTTTTACCCTTTTTTTCGTCCTCCAATGTAATCAAAATAGTAACCTCAATGGGTTTAGATATTTCTTGTAAAATAATTCGATTTCATCAAAATAAACCGATTGATGGCCTGTAAAAACTTTAAATCCCTATGGTTACTGAGCACAGAGACTGTTATATTTCCCTATCGTCAACGGCAAAATTAGATTTAAAACACTATTTGTAGTGCATTAAATCCGATATAGAATCTTCGATGAAATTTTTAGCATTGCAGGGATTAAATGCTATATGCATGAATATTGGTAACGTTATAAAAAGTTATCACAGGAATAACAAGAACCCGCTATAGAGGGAAATAAAAATTAGAAATTGCTTATTTTACCAAATTATTACTAATATTTATTCCGTAAGCAATTCTCGATAAATGATTTTGTTATTAAAACAACCAGTTCCTATATTTATGCACAATTAAAACTGCTTCGATTGTATTTAGCTTTCGCATACAAGTCAAGATTTGATAAGATTAAATATAAAAATAAAGCGTTTATATTCGAACTAATGCAAACAAAAACTGCAGAATAATAAGGCAAAGTATTTTTAAATTTTTTTATGCCAGAGAAAACGAAGTAGGTGTTTACATCAGATGGCAGGCAAAAATATATAGCACATATTTTATTTATTTTTGCAATTATTGCATGCTAATCGATGTTTTCTTTTTGATAATAAAAGTGTTGTTGACAAGAACTTTACATGCTCTTACATTATTTTTACTTCGTTTTTGATAAGATCATATATCATGCTTATCACTTATTTTGTGCCATAAATTTTTAAATATACTCCATTCCTGTCAGTTAATTTTAATTTAAATTAAACTCAAAGAATTATTGAGTTAGAAGGAAGAATGGATATAACCAACTATATCTATTAGAATTTAAAACATTACTATTTTTCACCTTTCTAAAATTTTTTAAACTACGTTGTGTCTACCAGAGTGAATGGAGAGGTATATTCTTTCATTTGTGAAATTATTTTTTATTACTTAAGCTTTTTTTTTATATTAAATTTTCCGATGTTATATGTTTTACTTAGTAGATTTATTTAGTTTCAAAATTAAAACCATTCATGAGTTCAAAGTGTTTTAAACATTGAATTCCACTTTATTATTTAAAATAAGTAACAATATTTTGACTATTTTAATATGATTTTTATATTTTATGGAAATACGGTTAAATAGCACTATTTTTTATACATTTAATCTAAAAAATGAATTACCGTATATACTCAAATATAAGCCGAGTTTCGAAGTACAAAATACAATGCTGAAATTAGGAGGCTGGCTTATATGCGAGTATATACCGTACATAAAACAAAACAGAAGAATTTTTTCTTTATTCATATCAAGATGTATAATTTCTTCTAGTATGTAACATAAAACTAAGCATTTTACATCTTTACAGTAACAAATTTCTATGTAATAAAAATATGGAATAAAATTAGATAAGTTGAGTTTTGGCTATGTGCGGGTTTTTGGAAAAACTGGCCATTTTAAGCCAGTTTTAGAGGGTCATCTTATATACGAGGTCGGGTTATACTCGAGTATATACGGTACATAAATTTAATACTAGTTAAAAATACATATAGGATGATAATGATGGCCATAAATAGTTTACTTTAGACATGTGTGTTATCATTATGGAAAATATTTATTCAAAATTTACGTTTTTTAAAATTTAATACTAGAAAGACGAACGATCCATCCTGTGATTGCTCTTGCTTTAATTAAAAATCTAAGTTTTAAGACTAAATTTAGAATGTTTTCTTTCAATTACAAATAGCATAATCCCTCTAGTTATCATAAAAAATAGTATCTGGAGTACAATAAAATCTATAAGGCAACTTTACTGAAAATTTATGAACTGTTTTTGAAAAATAATGTATGCATGCTAATCATCAGATTTAATCAATGGAATAAATAGGCCTATATGATGTAAAATATTAGATCAAATCGAATAAATAATTCAAACGTAGTTTTGGGCCTTTCCATTATATTGGGAATATATTTCCACGTTTGTCAAATTATAAGGCAACTTTTGTTTGAGAGCTGTCAAAAATATGGTTAAAATGATTTAAAATATTATCAGTCAAATAAATTTTAATTCAAAAGATCCTTTCATTTTTTGTATTACCCATAAACGTTCTAGGACATAAAATAACCTCTTTTATACCGAAAAGGGACCTATTTAGACTTTCAAAATTAATAAAGAACTAGAAAAAGTTGAATTTAAAAATGTTAAAAACTAATCTTTTATCTAAAAATAATGGTTTATACATAGCTATGGAGTTATTTTTATTAGTCATGACGTTTAATGGATGGTTTCTTTCAAGGACTCAAGTATTTTGAGATCTAACAGGAAAATTTTTTTTATGGAAAAACAATAATTGCTACTGATAAATTTTTTCCCTTATAGAATTAAAAATACATAAATATGTTAACCAAATTTTCCCAAGAGTTCTAGAAACGATAAAATATCTAGAGAGAGATATGACTAAAATGATTTAGGTAATAAAATTTGGTCAAAAAATAAACTATCAAACTTTGTTTACATCCACTTTAAGGCCTAAAAATAACAATTTAATTAGTTTTTTTCAAATTTACTATCAAATATAAAACCAACACTTGTGAATCTAGGTGTTGTCAGACATCCCTAATTAATAGGAATATTGACAATATTAAGTGAATGAAATATCAGACAACAAAAAATCGAATATGAAAATCATCTAATAATTTTTTCGAAAATTCGTCAAAAATAAAACAAAGGATAGAACATAGAAAAAGCCCTTAACATTTTTATAGACTGACAAATTTTAGCTTGTTTACGTGCTCTTTTCGATGTTTTATATTATTGATATATGCAATATTAAACAATCTTAATTTTTAAAAGTTTCCCTATTAAAATTATCTTATTAAGTTAATATTTTAAAACTTGTTTACGAGTATTAAACTATAAGAATGAAAGTCAGAAATTCTTTTAATCCACACGAATCTGGCGGAAAATTCAAAAATGAAGTCAATAAGATTTATTATCTTTGATATTAGTTATTGGTTTAAAGTCGTTTTTAAAACAATCGTTCTTAAAATAATTCCTCTCTATATATAATTGGTTCTACGGAGAGACGGAACATTCATCATATGTTTTTTGGATGTTTGATCAGTCATGTTGCTCTTTTAATGACATTTGATAGTATTTGTAGTAAATACGTTCCAGATAAAAAATTTATTATAGTAATTATTTTGATCATACTTCTGGTTTTTAGAAAAGAGCTTACTCTAATGTATACTCGATATTCTGGTATTTTTCAATCAATTTTTTTGATTCTTCATATCTTTTTTTTTAAAATATTTAATATTATTAGCTATATTTACTAGGGCGTAAAAAATAATTAAGCTTATTAATTAATGTTAACGGAATGTAAGAAAGTATTTTTATTCTGGTAATATCATTTTATTATAGTGAAAATATAGTTGTGGTAAATCATTGTTCATCCTAATGTGACTATTTATTTCTCAACACATTTTTACAATTTCGGTTAAGATTTTTTAAGAAAAGATGCCTTTCTTTCACTATAGATTCCAGAATCAGATAGATTTATAGGTTTAAAAAATTTAAATTTAAATTCTTTGTATCACAAGCATGTCTATCGTTTAATAACGGTATATTTCCGATATGGAACCCCTAGAATTTTTTTTGGTAGCTATTAAAAATTAATTAGGTTCTCTTTGATTTACAAACTTAAAACATTGGTTTACATTTTTTATTGAAATATTTTGAGTTTTAACATCTCTTTATTGTAATGATTTTTTCTATAGTAGTGCAAAAGCTATGTGTTCTTGAAATCAGGGATATGGTAGCTCCTAAATTTACAATTATTTTTTAACCCCGTCCAAATCATTGTTTTATTCTTTCCAGTTTACATGTTCGATTTGTTTATAGCAAGCTTATTGCTACTTATTTCTAGTTTATTCCTACATAATCATCTGCAATAAAAAACCACTATTAAAAAAATGAAAACAGTTTTATATCAATCGTAGTGCATATAAGTCATCATTAGTCTTATTGGTGCGAGCGTCAATTTTTTTTTATTTTTTCTTAATAATATCATCTTCAAGTATTTTATGCATATCACTCCATCAAGTGGGTTCTCTTTATCTACATTAATACCAAAGAACGGGCATAGTATATCCTTATAATCTATTTATATCTCGATAAAATTTTTTAACAATTATATTTTTAAAATTGGAATTTCAATAATTTTGATATTTTTGGGAGTTAATATAGTAAAAATTATTTTGTCCAAGTGTATAACCAGTTTAAAATCACTTTTTTATCCTGAAAACGTTTTAAAATTTATTAAACTACTATTTATTTCAAAAATCCCCTTTGTTTTTTTAATAACCTCTAGATATTCTAAGTAATATTAATACTACTTATAAATACTAATAAAATTTTTTTCCACTTTTATGTTCATTCTTTATTGAAGTCTAAATATTTCATTATTCTCTATTTTTATCGAGTATTTTTACCTTTGAGTCATTAGGTACTACTTCTAATTCCTGATTTTATAATATATCGATCTTTATGATGAAGCAAAGTCTTAAATTTGAATTATTTTAATTATATTTTTTAGAATATCATACTTGGCATGATTTTCGCTGTATTTCCTTTCATGTGGATAAGATATGGGATTGTTACAGCCTCTAAGGAATCGCTCGCAAATTATTCGTTCTTATGGTGTACGAATATTCTTAGTTCAGATCCTTCTTACATTCTTCCAGCGTTGCTTATTCCTGCGTCCATGTGTGCGACTGTATTTTCATACTATTTCATTTCATAATATGTAGTTATTTCAGATTCCAAAATCAGATCGTAATTTGGCGGTATATATGTTTTCAGCTGGTGCTTCTATTTTTACATTTGCAATATTTTCTCATATTTCTGTGGTATGTAATGTTGACTATTTTTTTTAATTCTTAGGTATATACACTATATATTCTTATTTCAATGATACTATCAGCCCTTAATGTTAAATTTGTTCTTCCACGAATGATGGAATATCCATTTTTTCTGAAAAAGGCTGATTTTCGTTTATGTACCTGATTCTTTATTTAAATATAATAGAGAGGGATGTTTACTCTATCATTGCTAAAAAAAAGTTGTATACATTTTTAAGATGTCTCGAATCAAAAGGGTTTAATCGTTTGGAAGTTGCAACTCCTGAAGTTGTAGCTAGATTGAAGAATACAAAAAAATACTATTCTGAGGCATTTCTCAACATGCAAAAACCTAAAAAATAATTATTTATTATATAATCTTTTAAAAAATCTTTGCCCCTTACGTTTTTATATTTTCTCTTTTATATTCACTGAGGATGATATAATTGTAGGGTAGCCAAACCAAACCATTTGAAGTACATGTTGCCCACGAAAAATTTTAATGTAATGGTGATGTGGATATTTTAGAATAAGAGGAAAACAAAATAACAATATACTTCTAACAAATTTTAAACAAATATAAAGCTGAGTGCTTATGACCTAACGAAATTTTTCAAACCTTGAATTTCTATTTAATATTTTATCAAACACTTGTTCTTAATTATAATATTTTAATCTTATATAGAGTAGGTTTTTTATTATATCAGGTTCGCCAAAAGGATAAGCATTTTCTGCTTTATCTTTTCCCTTTTATCATCCTGTTAAAATTATGATTTCATATCCTATATTGAATGATATTGTATCCTAAGATTAAGAGATCTAAATTACTTTTATACTAACTAAAAACTGAGACTAACATTCCATAATTATCATATATTAATGTACTTTATTCTTGTTATTAACGAAAGTTGATTAAAATGATTGAACCGAACTGTATGTTTAAAAAAGATCTTTTATTAAAATATTGCACCTAAATAATATGCGACTTAATACTCTTTATAATTGTAGTCTCAGGGCTAATAACTCTTTTTAAAAATACCTATAAATTTCCATATGTCTTAAATTAGACGAACAGTCATGGTTAGTTGCCCCTTGATCCGAATCTTCAATATTTTGTAAAATTCTGGTTGAATCTATAGTATTTAACTCCGTCGTTTTTATATTTTCGATTTGATTAAGAAATGGCATTTTTGGTGGAAGGAAAACCTGTTGATGACCCTCTGCTCTAATATAGAACCTAACATCTTCTGTTTTGTGAAATCATACACTCTTCATTACAACTCTAACATTTCCTTAAATTTTTTCAAATCTGAAATAAATCGTCCTCGAATTCAGAAAATAATTGAATATTGAACGTTCGATATTGGATCTTATGAAAGAGCATCTTATGCCATGTTATCGCTGTACAAATCGAATATATCTATTATATTTTTTAATTGGATCACTTTCCTAGTAAGAGTACTGAACAATATTTTCCAAATTATATTACGCTTTTTCCTTTAAATCCACTATATTCACGAATAACAGTTTCCTCATTCTGGAGATAATCTTAAAAACATCGGTGCACATTTTATGTTGACATGCATGTTTCTGGTTGGTGGTATATTTTTAGCTATTTCACATTAAATAAAACTCTTAAATATCTAGAACTTATCTTAATATTTCGGTTCCGGATGGTTCAAAATAGGTATAACTGACAATATTAAAAGTTCAGGTTCAGTCTTCATCTCAAATATTGCATTTATCTAGCCATCAACATTAACGAGTAACCAATGGTTTCCGAATTTTTTTCAGTTTCGACACTCCTCTTATTATTTTGATTACAGAATAGATACTAGAGAATACCTTTGTGTTATCGCCGTATGTATTTAAGACCCACCTTTGGCGTAGCTACCATTTTGAGGGGTCGCATTATTGGTTCCCTTAGTTAATCCTATAATTTTTTATTCTTTTGCAGTTCAACTTGTGAGGAATGATAATTATTATAACTAGAGACAAGGTAAAACTAAGTTGAGCTAATACTGCGCATTTTCTCATGTATGTGAACAGTATTTGAAAATTTCGGATATGTAATGGCGCCATTGATCATTTTTGTTTTTCGGTATCTTCTGTGAACACCTTTGAATATTCTTTAAACTTATTTAGGGAAACTAAATTTTTTTCTGAAGTTCTTGATGGCAGAGAAAAGGTAGGTTTTTATTAGTTTTTTTTAATAATCTTCTGAAAAATTTTCAGAAGATTCTTCGGAACCTATATCTGTTATGTCCCTCCCTTCGTAGAATGGATCAGTACGGTCTCTGATTTTTTCAGGGAATAGGTTATTGTGTTGTACTATATGTAATTCTCTATTCCTTTCTATTAAATAGTTTTCTTGTGTATTTTTCTTTACAATACGCACTGATTCATTATAACCTGATTGGAATGCTGAACGGTTTTTAAATTGGAATCATGCAAGTGCCCCTGGTTCGATGTTATTTATCTGTAAAATTTTGCAAAGCTAGTTTTTCTCCTTTAACAATATTCTTCTTAAAAGTTTCAGCCAATTATTTTCTATTCGGTGGTGTTTGATGTAGGTTCAGATACGCTTCTAGGTTCTCTTCAAAATAATAGTGTGAAACTCGTATAACTTGTTTTACTGCTCAAAGTTATTCTTAGACTCATGAGGACAAAAGGTAACATTTTATCTCAACTCCGTGCTTCGTTTTAAATTAAGATACGAAGTTGTTCTTTTAGAGTTTTATTATATCTCTCTGCAGCGCGATTACCGACTGGTTGATCGGCAGTTGTTCTGGCTTTTTCTATCCCCAAAGTTTTACATATGTGTGAGGTATCCTACCGGGTATTTCCCTCCGGAAATGTAATTGGTGAACAGTAACTTCGAAAAGTCACTGCCCAGGTTTTTGTCCTTTTCCATTTATAAATATATATTTAAATATAAATCAACTGATAAAAACTCACACTAATAGTTATCGTTATGAATTATATATCTACTTCACCGCCCGCCGTATCCGTGGGTGTGGCGCGATTAAATGCGGTGGCACCACAATTTGTTTAAATAATTTGGACTTAAATTCTTTTCCCTGATCTAGTGGATTTTGTATGTCATTCCGAATCTTGGTATAATTTCATGTGATATAATATGAACTGCTATTTGGGCAGTTTGATCCTTTGTTAAGAAAGCCTCTGGTCATCGAAAGAACTGATCAACACAAACAAAAATGTATTTATTACCATCCCTTGTTTCTGGTAGAGATCCAGCGAAGTCTAAATGGCATCTGTGAAATGCTTTGATCGGGGTGTTAGAAACTAGTTAGGTACTTAGAATGGCTTAGGGACTCTTGTTCCATGTTACAGAGTTAACAATAGGAAATTTCTCACTCGATATGGTCCTTGATATTTGGCCAGCACACAACTCTGCAGGGATGCTCCATCGTTTCTGCACCGTTGATTTGTCCGGATTCTTTTATGTGACAATCTTAAATTATCTGAGGTAGCATATTTTTGGTGGTATCAAGCGGTTAGAATATCCTTTAGTATATATTTTAGTGCTACCGACTGGGAACTTGGCGTATCCCATGTAGTAGCTTAGAGCCGATAGGCCTCCTACGGAAGGAGTGATTATCAGACGACAAGGTGACATCGATGTAGCAATAATAATAAATAACTAACCGCCGCCGCGCGG